>JARVLU010000599.1:18304962-18323194 GCA_031762415.1 Simpsonichthys santanae | reverse complement strand
CCACTCAGTTCTTCAGTTTTCTTTTTTTTAATGTTCAGGTATTCTCTTTTGCCTCCACTTTTGTTAACTTTTTATGGTTTCACTGCAGAATGTTTCAATTTTATGTCAAAGTTGTATGTTTGACGTGCTTCTGAGACTCCGATGTTATCCACATGTAGTGTAGACAATGTGTTAGAAATGCCACAAAAGCCGTGTACATTTTTTAAAGGTTTCATTTATGAGTGAACTGGACAGACAAAAGCCTGCTGTAACAGGCCAAAGCTGCTTGTATGCGTTGAATTACATAAAATTGCTTTATTTTTTGCTGATTTTAATCAAATCCAATATCTGTTTGTTGTATTAAATATGCAACTGTGCCCTTTTTGTACACACAGGACATCAAAGATAATCTGTCCACGTTATCCACAGGGTTTCAATGAAACATAATGCCAGTTATATACATATACAGAAGATTAAGGGTGTAATTCTCCTAAAGTGACAATAACAAAATAAGATAATTGGCCGAACTGGATCAGTTTGAGTGCTGATATTTCTCTTGATCTGTTGCAGCTTTTTTCTTGGTACGTACAATGTGAATGGACAGGCACCAAAGGAAAGCCTCAGTCCTTGGCTGAGCTGTACTCTCAACCCTCCTGACATATACTGCATTGGGTAAGTCTGCTGAAGAAGAAAAGCGCTGTAATTCCCAGTTTAATCCCATTACAAAGACAGACGTTTACTGCTCAAACCTCTGACAGATGCCTGCAGCTACTGAAACTTTAAGTAAAGAAAATGCCCACCCACACTTTCTAGCCAGAAAAGCCCTTACATGCAGTTTTGGAAGTGGGAAATATTTTTTTTAATTTATTTTTTTTATGTCTGTCTGTCTTTGTAGTTTTCAGGAGCTTGATCTCAGTAAAGAAGCCTTTTTCTTCACCGACACCCCCAAAGAGCCAGAGTGGACAAAGGCCGTGTCCGAGGCTTTGCATCCAGATGCTAGATATGCCTTGGTAAGGAAATGTCTTCCCTTTTTATTTGTTTTTTTTAATCTTGCTTTCACAGAATGTCTCATATCCTCACAGAGGATTTTTTTTTTTTTTTTTTTTTTTTTTTCTCCTGTTGCATGAGAGCTAATAGCATTTTGAATTTTTGCATATTTTTTTTTTATAATTTTCTCGTTAGTTTGAAGTCAGACTTCTTATAACATAATATTTTGTACATTATACATTGTAACATAACATTTTGTTCTTTCTCTTTTCAGTTCATTCAGTTTCATGTACCGGTACTTCCCTTTTCTCAGAGTGCTAACTCTGCTTTCTTAACTTCCTTACTTGCTCTGTCTTTCTGTTTTATTTGTGTTAAGAATTCTCAGAACGCGTATCGCTACTTATTTCTCATTGGGCTGATTGCCACCAGTACCTAATCATAAAAATGTATATTAATTTTGCAGTGTTGATTTATTAGATTGATTGTGAGGTTGACCTAACTCAATTATTCAACACACAAATGTCAGAACCACACAATTCTGCTTTTCTTTTTAGACAAGACATGGTTTAATATTTTAATCTTGAAATGTTTTTATTTTGTTATCACATAGTACTGATACTCCAATGTGACAACAAAACAGTTAAAGAAATATTGGGTGGAAATTTCTGAGCGTGCTTTCATGTAAATGTCTGAAATCTCGTCTTTTGCTGTTTCAGGTGAAGTTGGTGCGTCTGGTCGGCATCATGCTGATCTTCTATGTGAAGAAGGAGCATGCAGAGTTCATCTCTGATGTGGAGGCTGAGACTGTGGGCACCGGCATCATGGGAAGGATGGTGAGGACTGCTCTTGCTGAGCTGTTTCTTTTATGTATGGGCAGTCGTAAAGGTTTCTGGTCTTTTATTACAAGATTTTATTACAAAAGGTGCTGGGTATGTAAGTGCAGCTGTGATTAGAGCTTCCAGGAAGCCAGTGTTTGCCCTGTTTGACCTTTGGATGAAAACAAAAGAAATATTTTGTTCCTTGTTTTTGCTTTTTTTGGTCTTTTTTCCTAAGTTTTATGTACCTTTGTCAGAAATATGTAATAAAATCCATTTTCATGAAATGTTTTTAAACACCTTTGTTAGTTTTGTTTGTTTTAAATACTGCTGCCTTTGTCATCGCTTCCACTTAAAATGTTTTCCACTTTCCTCCGTAATTAAAAAAAAAAACAATTACAGTACTGTGGAGCTCAAACAGGAAGGATACAGCTTGTATCATCAGTATCTGTACATGTTACTGCAGTGTGGTAAGACAGGCTATTTTTGGTTTGCATCTGACTATGCTTGCTTAACTGTCCCTGCAGCACAGAGCAGCTGGCTGATGACAAATGGCAAGATTTTGCTTTCTAGTTTGGTAGAAGACTTTACAAAGAATCAAATCCATTAAAATATGCACATTTAAAATAACTTGAGTACTGCTGTTCTGTCATGCAATTCTACCTTTTTTTTTTCCTGCAGCATTAAATTAACTGGATTTTTCCCAACCTGTTTCAGGGAAACAAGGGTGCTGTTGCAATTCGCTTTCGGTTCCACAACTCTAATATCTGCATGGTCAATTCTCACCTTGCTGCCCACGTTGAAGAATATGAGAGACGGAATCAGGACTACAAGGATATTTGCAGTCGACTCCTGTTCCGTCAACTCGATCTTAGCCTGCCTCCACTCACTATCATGAAGCACAAGTATGTACCACTTAACCTTTATTGTAGTTGCACTTAAAGCTGGGTGATGTAGCTTGTAAGCTGTTCCTTCTGCGGCCTAATTTTTTGTCCCCTTTAACAAAAAAAGCTCAGTGGCGGAGCTAACTTTCCATTTAGCAGATTAGTGTTTTCACTATCTTTGAAAACCTTAAGTGGAATTTGCTTCCGCTAAATTTAAATCTGGTAAATTCAAGTCCACTTACCGGTACTCTTTTTAAAAAGAGTTCCCCACTAAAATTGTACAGGAGAATGGTGTTCTATATGGGACTGCACGGAGCAATGCTATGCTATCCTATGCAAAGCTAAGCTAAGCGCCACTTGGTGACATCACCATGCTCGCAGTGCTTTTCCCCCTCATACCGATCAGTCAGTCACAAACTCAGCCAATAACAGACTTTAACATAAATGCCAATAAACCAGAACAGGAAAATATAAAAAACCTATTTTCGCACTCAGAAATATCATAAACGGTCAGAAACATTGCATATATAATTCCTACCCAGCATGCTTTGCAACATTCACACCGTCTCTGGGACTTGACTCCCTCACACTAGATTTCACACATTTTTACTTTAATACAAACCATAACATATAAAACATCAAGTATATTTAAGTCATCGCCCACCTCAGTTAAACCAGATTCATAACATTTTAAAAGTGATAGATTTTGCTGCATTAAATGGAAACTATGAGCAAAACCCAGAACTAAGAATTGGTCATACAATGATTCTTTAACCCCAAAAAGCTACTGGCGGTCACAGTGTTCGTATTAATGTTTAGAATTAAAGTGCTACATGTGAGGCTGCACATGCATATTATTCATTGGAGACATTATTTAATCCAGTTGTTTATACATATTTATTTTTGCTTTCTTGATCAGTGTCGTTTTATGGGTTGGGGACCTCAACTACAGGATTAGTGACCTTGACGTTGAAAGTGTAAAAGAACTAATCAGCAAGAAGGACTTTGAGTCGCTGCACAATTATGATCAGGTGGGTTTGATTTTAATTTTGCTTGAGTAGTTCTTAATCTGTGTATATGACTGAAGATAGTTATCGGCTGCGTGTGATCCTCAGCTCAAGAGGCAGATCTCTGAGGATGCTGTGTTTGAAGGCTTTGTGGAAGGACCGATTCATTTCCAGCCCACCTACAAATACGACACTGGCTCTGATAACTGGGATACTAGGTAATCACTGCAAATAAAATCTGCATATTTATATTGAAAAGGTTCATCTTCAGTGGTGTATTGTTCATAGTCAAAGTTTGAGATAATTACTGAAAAAAAAAAAAGTCATTTTGTATTTGCAACACAGAAATCACAGACGTTGTTCTCCGAAAGCATTTATTCAATGTTAATTATTAGTTTTATTTTTGTTTTATTTTTTGTAAAGTCAATATGATTTTTTTATTTATTGAAGGCACATGGAATCACTGAGTATTCAAAGAAAAATACAACCACAAGATGACTTATGTTCAAGTTTGAACACTGCAGTAAAGCAAAAGTAAAAACAAGAAAAAGTTACATTGAGTTTTTTTTAATCATATTTCTGTTGTCTTTATATGCGTGTATCTGTGTTTAGATCTTGTAAATTTAATGTTTTTATTTTAACTTGTCAAACTAAAGTACTTGATGGTATTATTTGTTATATTATTAGTATTGCTAATTTTATCAGCTTTATTAGGGATAAAAGTGCAGCCAGAGACCAGGATCAAAAATTGACTGTTGGCTAGAAATTTGCAACACATCTGTAATTTTTTATTTTAACCTTGTCCTTAACAAATAAATGCAAAATAAAATGCTTTCTTAGCATTCACAGGTAAAACATGCAAGAAAAGTTTATATTGCACTACTTTTAATTTATTCAGAAAATACAATAATCTTTGCTCTGGTGTCATTAGGAGCATTAGCTTTGCCCCTGTGTTGCATTGTTAATAAACATTAACATTTAATATGCTCTATGTGGCCTTCGGGTGGTGGTGTTTTTTTGTTTTTGTTTACATATGTTTACATATGTTCAGGCTGCTGTTTAATACATCGTATTATATTATATTTTTGTTTAGCATATATCTTAGATCCTTGTACACTGTTTCTTTTTTTATAGTTTATATTTTTGCTATTTTTGGGTGTAACTGGGAACTTAAGTACACAGTTTTGTTCCACCTCATGTACCATATGTGGTGCAAATGACCATAAAATCACCTTGAACCTTGATGTTTCTCAGAACTGAATGTTCTTTAATCACTGACAAATGTGTAGATAATAACGCAGAGCAAGATTCAATTCTCGTTTTGTGCATTTACTACAACTAAAAGATGTAAATTCATGAATATCTTTTATTTCTTCCTCCACATTTAGTGAAAAATGCCGTGTCCCTGCGTGGTGTGACCGCATCCTGTGGAGAGGAAAGAACATAAAGCAGCAACATTACAAGAGTCATATGATTCTTAAGACCAGTGACCACAAACCTGTCAGTTCCTTGCTCATCATCGGGGTAAATCCTTCAGTTTCTCTACTTGTTTTAAGTTTAATATTTCTGTTAAATTTTATGTAGGATTTTTTTTTTTCTTAAATTTTCCATTAAAAATGGTTTGTGAATGCATTAGGATTTTAATTGATATTTGTTTATCTTTTTATTTTTTTTAGAACAGCATTCAACGTTAGTGCAGTATTTTTAAGGTTCCCAGGATAGCTTGAAAAATTTTAAATAATTTACCTCTCATCCCTTTCTTTGTTTGTTGTTGCTACAGATCAAGAGAATAAACAATGAAGCTTATAAGAAAACCTTTGAGGAGATTGTACGCAATATAGACAAAATGGAGAATGAATGCATTCCATCTGTAACGTTGTCCAAGCGAGAGGTAAAGTTTCATGCCCTGTATTAAAGTGTAAGAGGAAATGTAATCTTGTTAATCTACCACCTATGTTAAATACTTTCCCAATGTACTTTGTACAAACCACCACTACGGATGCCATGTATTCATTTGAGCTTTTAGCCTAATTAAAATATTTAAAGGCTAACTTTTTGATCTTGTCTATGAATTTGTGTTCTTTCAGTTTCACTTCAAGGACGTGAAGTACATGCAGCACCAGGCACAGACACTGAACCTCGTCAATGATGGGCAGGTCCCATGTCAGTTTGAGTTTATCCAGAAGCCAAATGAGTCCACATACTCCAAGCCCTGGCTCACTGCCAACCCTGCCAAAGGCTTCATTGCTCAGGGTGAGATATCTGAGCAGTTAAGTTGATGTAGGAGCCAAAGATTTCATTTTAATGAAACATGAGTGGCCTACTTTTAGTCCTTCTTTAGTTATGGCTTTGATTAGATTTAAGAGCAAAACTTTCATTCTATTAACTAACAACATAGTCATTTGGGGCTTTACATCAGATAACTGATTCGGACAGCTAACCACCCTATAAGTTTATAAATGTGTTTTTCTTGATGTCCAGGTGGCTCTGTGGACATTGATCTTGAGGTTTTTGTAAACCGCTCAACGGCCCCTGATCTCAACTGTGGCAAGGAGAAGATTGAAGACATCCTGGTTCTCCATCTAGAGCGGGGCAAAGACTATTTTATCTCTGTAACTGGGAACTATCTGTCAAGCTGTTATGGTTCCTCTATTTACGCATTGTGCCAAATGAAGGATCCTATTCAAGACTTACCACAAGAGACCCTCCTTGAACTGGTTAGTGATGTACCTCTTCTTCTTTACTGCCGTCTCAGACTTTACCAAAGTTTATTTGAGTGTGCTGGAGAACTCTGTTTGAATTCAGCCTTGTTTTGTCTTGTTTGTCCTCAACTTCATGCCGAGAAGTCTGTAAATGAGAATGAAGCAACCACTGAAAAGCCTCTTGACATCCCTAAGGAGCTTTGGATGATGGTGGATCATTTATTCCGCAATGCAGTAAAACAGGTGATGATTTGAAAGTGATATCTCATTTATGTTTTTTAACTAAATCGCTGAACTCTTTTTGGGGTTCGCAGCACAATTCTTGGCCTTTTACAGGGTTTGTTTGAAATCTATTTAATATTACAAAATATTTGAAGGCACCATACCATAGGATTTTTACAGCCAAGGCTAATTTGTCATGTCTTGAATCTCAATAAAGACAGACATAAGGAACTGGTCAAGTTGTAGGGGAACACCTCACCTCAGGGAACAGAATGCTTCACCTCAGAGACACATCACCTCAGCTCAAACAAACAAAAGAGTTCACTTTAAACACATATTCATGTGTTTTGTGTTTGAAACAAGCTTAATCTATTCCCTTAGGAATGAACAGACATATTTTATTCAGTCTCAGCAAACAAGCTTCTCAATTTGACACACACACAAAAAAAAGTAAGAAACTGTCACTGTGTTAACTTCATTGCAACATGAACTCATTCTCTCATGAAACGGACAGACCATTTTAATGAGCCTGTGTTCAACTGACCTCGGAGTTTCTAAAACATCTGAACTGGCTACGTTGATAACTTGCCATATCGAAAAGGAGTATTACTCCCAGAGACTCGTTCTCATGAAGATAAAACTACAAGAAACCGTTGTTCAAACTGCCATTCCTTTTTACAGGAGATAGACAGTGACATCATTTGGTCAAAACATTGCATGTTATTAATTCAAAGATGTCATCTCTGTTCCATATCTGAATGTTTATTCATGAAAATGTGTTTTTAAGTAATCTTTCTTTAAGATAATACATCTTATTTTCTCTTTAAAATGAAAACTTTAAAGGCAGAAAACAGGACGTTAGATTTATAAACACAAGCAAAACTTAAAACCACACCTCTCGAGGTGAATCCGTCTTATCTGTTTTACACACACAGTTAAGTTTCACTTGTACTTCTACTTCACTTCTTGTACTTCAACTTCTACATCATCACTTCTAAGAAAGCACTACTTCTGAGTGAACTCTGAGAGAGAAGCAGCAGCTTCTGAACTTCTTCAGGGAGACAACTTCATCCTTTGAGCAGAGACAAAAGGAGAAACCTGTTTCTGCACTGAAACTCAGAGAATACTTCCTAGTGAGACTTCCTAGGAAGAAAGAAACGAGACGGGACAAAAGATACAGAACCAGCACCTTCCCAGCGGGAACTGTGAGTAATCCATCCAGAACAGTTATCCATCGAACCAGATCCAGAGGAGGACTAGTCGAGGTAACTCGGGAGATTTCTACCTAATCTGCACCCACCTGCCTGGTATCTGCGGAAATTGTTCACGGGACAACTCATGATTTCATCTACCGGTATTTGCTGGTGACCCTACATCACAACTTATCAGACCAACAACTTGGCTCACCTTACACCATTTTAACCACTTTACAATAACCACACATTAAACTTAAATATAGTTCAGCTTAGAAAGAAACCAGTCCTAAGTCTGCTTTTAAGTTTAATCTATTTTACTCATCAAAGCCATTTGATGTTCAGTCAATTTTTGTCATGCTTGATTTTCACCATATATAATCACAGATTCTTATTTTTATAATAAAGTACATAAAATCGACTGAATTTGTGATTATTTTGGCGTATCTGTGTGTGTTAATTGATTAGATGCCATTTGAACACGAGAAAAGAACTCACGTACATTATTTCTTAGGAGAGGTGGTTCCCACACACGAGGTTAGTTGTATATTGCATGCATATTTTATGAGCTTAACTCATAACTGATAATTAACAATATATTTACAACCCCAATATCCTCTACAACAGGTTTTAATTTTTAAATTCTTGTTTTGTTCTTAAACTCATTCAACCTTTATTTATACAGGTTAGTCCCCATTGAGCCTCGGGGAGCCATTTACAAGAGAGACCTGATTTTAACAAAGAATGATGACATCAGTGGACAACAAAGACAACAGTAAACAATCATGAAATAAAACATACAAATTGAAAAAATTATATTAAAAAATGAACAAAAACAGCAGTAAAGTGATGTAGAAAACAAAAAGCAAGATCATGTCTGCATTGGGGGCAGCACGGTGGAACAACTGGTAGAGCTGCTGCCTCTCAGCGAGAAGGTTGCTGGTTCAAATCCCGGTCCAGGGGCCTTTCTAGGTGGAGTTTGCATTTTCTCTCCGTGCATGCGTGGCTTTTCTCCAGGTACTCTGGTTTCCTCCCACAGACCAAAAACATGCATGTTAGTCTGAGTGGTAACTAAAATTGTCCCTAGGTGAGAGAGAGAGTGAAGGATTGTTTGTCTCATTTGTCTCTATGTGTCCCTGTGATGGACTTGCGACCTGTCCAGGGTGCACCCCGCCCCTCGCACTGTGATTGATGGACATGGGCACCGGCGACCCCCGTGACCCAAAATGGAATAAGCGTTGGTTTTTGCCATGAACTTAGCAGATGTTTGAAGTCACGCAGAGAGAAGTTTGAGAGCTTCAGATCTTTTTGCAAGATGTTGCAGGACACAGGAGCGGAGTAGGAGAAGCCCCTTTTGCCAAGTTCAGTCTGCACTGAGGGAACACTGCAGGTAATCATGTCCTGAGAGCGCATGCTGTCACTGCACTCACGCAGTGACGTGTAGGAGGAGATGAAAGCAGCAGACCAAGAAGTGATTCAAAGATGAACTTGTACCAGTGGGAGAGTCTACGTGAATGCAACCTAATGTAACCATAACCCTTCCTGCGTCAAACAGGATCTTCTGATAACCAGCCTACTACTGCTGCAGAGTGATTAGCTTTACCTGATCATTAGCATCTGCATCATAAATGCTACAAGTTCCTTTGTGTTGCTCCTGTGCAATTATCTCCTGGAACCACCTCCCTCAGTGTTTCTGGAACCTCCTGTGTTCTGTAACAAATGGCACCGCATCAGTCTTCGTATCTTCCATCCTGCCACTCCAACTACAACCTACTCACCTTCATTCCATCGCTCCTGAAAATCTCCACCCTCCTCTCCACCTGGCTACCACTTCACACTGTAAGAAAACATCTACTCTTAAACTAACGTCTTACATCCTTCTGCAAGGTGTTTACTTTTGTGCTCCTGTCCCTGCACATTCATCCTGAGCGCATCTTCACTATACAACAAACTTCGCTTACCGTTTAACCTGCGTGTTGACTCCTCTCTGTCAGTTCATCCACTCTGGGTGTTAAACTATTAACTATGATAAACAACTGCCTTCAACGGTGCTTCACGTTAAATATGCTTTAGATAACCTACTTGTGAGTAAACGTTTACATAAATTCGCTTTGACGCTTTGGTCTTGTGCCTTTTGGATATTAAGAAGTGCACCTCTGGCACAGACTGAAGAGAATCATCTTTTTGCTCCTGAGATTTGCAACAAACAAGAGTGCTTTTATACAGAAGCGAACAACAACAGTCCCGTTTTACCCTTTGCCCGACTGCAGGTTCTCACCTCAAGTACTACTTTGCTATTTTCCTCTCACTGATTGGGAGAAATCTAAAAGTGTCCTTTAAAACAGGGGTCTTTGCCCCTGTAGCCTGGCATTACCAAGAGTCCTATTATCCTCAAAGATAGCTCTGACACACACACACACACACACCAACAATGACACATCGATCACACATCACTGCATTCTGATGTTCTGAAGACACACGCACACACACACTTGCACAGTCGCTACAAAAACATTGATTTGCCCCTCTCTCTGCAGAAAAACACTACCAATCTTGGCCAGGCTGTAATTTTATGGCACAACAAAATGAAAGGGTAATTTTAGCTGGATAGTGAGGGAGAGGAACAATCGGAGATAAAGGGACAAAGTTTGGTGTCTGAAAGGCCAGTGATGATGATAGCAGCCGTGCACCCAGAGAGAGGCCGTTTGACAAGGCTGACAGCCTCACGCCTCGCCACCCAGCTCAGCACAGACAGACAGACACTAAAACACTGCAATTTAGATAGTTTACTGGCCATTGTCAAAACACTAGTGCAATCTGTGCAGGGTTTAAAGGGTTTAAAGTCACTCATAAGACCCCTGCCATCTTCTACTCATTACTTTCCACTGCTGGCTTAGGCTTTTCCTCTCTCTGAAATAAATTCAGTGTTTGTGTCATATACATACTTCCCTGAAAAACAAAATAAGGTTTACATGTGTGTTTAAAAGCTGTTGAAAGTTGTTGCTTTTTTCCTTCTTTTTTGAAAAAAAAAAAAAAAAAAGAATGGGATCATTTGGCAATAATTAAGTTGTGCACGTGTTTTTTGTTTTTATTGTTGGCCATAATAAAGTTCGCAAAGAAGCACACAGCATTACCTTATACGTTTAATAACAGTTTCTCTTCTCAACTCAACTAAATAAAATGGTTTTATTTTGAAAAATTCTACAAAAATGTGATATTTGCACCTTGACCTGTTGATCAGATGTGAAAACAGTTCTCACTGTTATTTCGGAGGTTATGTGAACTGTGAGCATCCATTCTGTTGGATAAATAATTGTCTTTTCATCATCTGCTTATTCATGTAAGCCACTCTGAGGACACGAGAAGATTTTTATAACCAGACTTTACTTGCAACGGTACATGGTCATGAGGAAACGTTCACATTTGTGCAAAAGTTGCATGTTTTGAGCCTCGTCAGTGAGTTTCTGCACTGGACAGTGAGGAAGGAAGTGTTTTATAGTCCACGCTTATCAGACAGCGGCGAGGTCAGGTTACAGACTCTGAGAATTTGAAATGTATCAGGTGCACCTCTATGCATCTGCAGGCTCCTCTCTGAGTAGATAAAAAAGACTCTCTGACCTCAAACATATGGTTCAACATTAATTTAACATTACTGTAGTTAGTGATAAACATCCATAACTTTTTTTTTTTATTTTTTTTTTTTGGTGACCTCAAATAAAATATATTATTATTATCATCTTTACCCGCTTCTTTCTTTTTGGGTCACGGGGGTCACTGGTGCCCTTATCCAGCAATCACTGTACGAGAGGTGGGGAACACCCTAGACAGGTCTCCAGTCCATCACAGGGACACATGGAGACAAATGAGACAAACAACCATTCACTCTCACTCACACCTAGGGCCAATTTAGAGTTACCAATCAGCCTAACATGCATGTTTTTGGTCTGTGGGAGGAAACTGGAGTACCTGGAGAAAACCCACGCATGCACTGAGAGAAGATGCTAACTCCACCCAGAAAGGCCTCCAGTTAGGATTTGATCCAGCAACCTTCTTGCTGAGAGGCTACACTACCAACTGCACCACCGTACCTGAGGTGCAGTTACATTTAGGAAGATTTTACTCAAATGAAACACTTTAAATTGCTAACTGTGCCAGTATTTACTTTTATTTATTTATTTATTTATTTATTTATTTACTCACTTTTTAGTACTGTTGTAACTCTTGCTCCAGATGTAAATGGTCTCACGGGATCAGTTTATTTTGTAATACTTCTGAAAAGAATCATTGCTTTATATTCACTTTGAAGGAAAGCCATGATAAATTAGTTCTGATTACCCAAAATGCATCATGTTCTGTGGTTGGGAGAAGATGTCTAACAGTTTTTAATGTTTGGTCTTTACAGAAAGAAATTTTGTCTACTTTGTCAGTTCTTCTGGAGACGTTGAATATTTTATTTCAACTGAGTTGTTTGGGTTTACATTTACATAAACCTAAACATCTTAAAGCGATACGGTAATTATTAATTTGTTGTTTTTTGAGTGTTAGTTTTTGAAACCAGTAGGGTTGTATTGCAGAGAAACATTTGAAGACATTTTCACCGCATCGCTCTGAGCAACTTTTAATCCAGAAAAAAAAAAAATCAGACTGAAATTCTGTAAAATCATCCAAATATATATATAAATAATAATAATAATAAAATGATGCTGCCAGCTGACTGGGATTTTTTTTCTTCATGTGAATGACAAATGTTAAATTGAGATATTTTCTTTCTTCTCTCTAAAAATGTCATTGACATCTTCTAGTTCATTTTTTTTATATTTAGAATAGTTTTATTATTGTTTATGCATTCCTAAAGAAAGCTGCAGTTTATATTAAAATGTCGTTGCATTCCATTTGTTTGTTTGATGGACAGAAATCTAGATGGAGAGACAGAGACAGACGAGTGATGAAGGTGAAAAGACAAAACTTGGGGGAGAGGGGGGTTCCACATTTGAGGCTATAACTCTGAGTATTGATCAGGTTATGTTATTTCCATGGCGACTTGAGGCCCTGTCTCCCTGACCTGCTGGACTACATTAGACCTGAGATCCATAACTCCTGTTTGTTCAGTCTTTCTCTGCCTACCTGTCACACACACACAAACAATTCCACACACCTACAGAGGTGCAAACACACTCATCAGTACACACATTCACACACATGTGCACGCAGCTGCTCATCCAAGCACAGGAAGAAACTGAATTAAACCTTAAAAAACAATCTGAGTCTGCAGAGAGGACAATTCATCATGATCTGTGTGTGTCAGAAGTCTGTGTGGGGGGTGGGGGGGGTGTTGGTGGATGTGAAATTGGTGGAAGGGGGTAACTGCATCCCTCCAGCCTCTGACCAGGAGTCCTCACATACAAACACTGCGCTCACTTCCCAGCGCAGATCTTTAAACACTAATCCACATTCCAGCCAAGGTCAGCACGACTGTAAACGAAGCTCCATTTCTGGCTTGTGAGGGAAAGAGAGGCTGAATGAGTGGGGGGGGGGGGAGGTGGTAGGGGGAGCAGGATGAAAGAAGATGTGCAGCAGCAGTGATGGTGGGCAAAAACAGCACATCCTTGAACCAAACCAAGAAAAGGTGAAATATTATTTTATTAGAGACTGAAGAAACATTTATGATATTCACTTTCATATTCCTTCCCATCAAGTGATGCAAAAGTTCGTTCCTCTCTGACTCTTTTGCACATCATCTCTCGGTGAATGCAACGGACCTTCCCTGTGTTCGTCACTCCTGGGGGCAAGTGCAGCAGAAGAAGGGGTCTACAGTTCGTCCCAAAGGCTCACGGGGGCCCACAGAGCTGAGGAGCCGCCTCTTTGTGAGGAAATTATTTCCTCAGTGCTGAGGAGGACACTCCAAATCATCTACAGCAATCTCAGTAATGGCCCTGGAACGCTGCTGCCTTTGTCCTGTAATGGTGACAGATGACTGGCTGTTGCAGATGGGGGCTGTCCAGACGCACGGTGAAGAGGCGGACAAACCCCCTTCACACGTATACACACACAAACACTTGCATAAAGTGCCACTCCCCTGGCAGAAGCAGTGATTGCAGGTAATTGTCTCTTCTCGAACTGTGGTGTTAGTGGTTATCCTTAATGATCACTCTTAAAGAGAAGCCAGAGCTATCTGTCCTTTCAAAGGAAAGATGATTCCACTTTACAGAGTCACGCCTGAGCACCCCACCGCCGTGGCTGCCGTCCCCCTTTAACATAAGAGCTGTGACTGTACAGCTCTTGATGGGAACACAATAAAAGTGTTTGGACAACTCTTTGCAGAACAGCTGTCATGTGGTCATATTAGAAGTTAACACAAATATGCATACAGTACCTTCAGGTTTGGTGGAGTATATGATTACGCTGTTATTCAGAGGATCAACAGCTTTCATTTCACAATAAAAGCATTGGAATGCAACTTGCTACCCATACAGAGCACAACAGCAAGTGAGCAAATCAAAATATTGTATTTCATTAAGTTTATCTAAGCTCAACGTCCCACAGCAAATGGTGATTGGTGAGTAAATTTCTACCTGGAAAAAACATTTTCAAAACATTTTTTACCTTTCATTTCAATAGCTCAACATGAAATACCTTAAATTGATATTAATTATGTTAGTTTTCTACACCGCCTTACAATCTAGCTGTTTTTTTTTTTTATTTTATTTTTTTTTTTGCTACTTTTCTTTTGATTGTCCTTTTGGTTGCCATTTTATTTTAACTTGTTAAAATTTTTAAATTTGTATGCATGTTTTGTTTGTCCATTGTTGTCCACTGTTGTCATCACTCTTTGTTAAAAATCCAGGTCTCTCTTGTAAATGAGTCCCCGATGCTCAATGGGATTAACCTGTATAAATAAAGGTTGAATGAATGATTAAGGGAAAATGGCAAACTTTTTTTTTTTTTTTTTTTTTTTTTTTTTTTTTTTTTTTTTTTGTGATGAGATCTTTGGTTGTTCAAAACCTGCATGCTTTTCATAAACAAAATTTATTTAAAGCAGAATTTGATTAAATGTAGCCAGTCTCAAAGTTGCAAAATTGTTCAAATTAATGACAGCTTAAATTTCAAGAAAAACAAACATGCTTAGCTTGCATTACTATTAGGCATTACTGAATGAAGTTTCCTCTTCGTTGTAAACCATTTCAGGACGACCATAGTTTCATGATGGTATAATCAGAACAAAGCTTGACACACAAACAACTTTATCAGCAGTTTTTCATTTGTTTGGGTTTCCACACTGCAAAGAGACATGTTCAAATAGGATCATAGTTTCTGAAAAGCTTCGTGTCCTGCTCCATAGATTCACCATAAAAGGTGCTTTTTAAAATCTCCACTATTGTTAAAATTATCAAATGTTCTCGTCAAAATACTGTAGGGGGCTGAAACACAACACAAACTTTGTGTTTTTAAAAATACCTGTCGGTCTAATTTTGATCAGATTGACTGTCTGGCTTAAGGTTATTATTTAGAAAATCTTTACATCTCAGTTTTACATTACATAATAATACATAATACATTAAAGTGCTTTATGAATAAAGTGGTATGTTATAATAGTTTACATTGAATTTTGTGCTAATATCAGAAGCAGTCGGCTGTTTCTTCTTCACTCCAGCTTGGGGAACTCCCAGTAGGAATACCTAAAGAATATTTTGGTAAAAATAACTGTGTAATGCAAAATAATTGGCAGTGTAAAGGTTTAAAAACTTGCATCAGAATAGACCTCTATGAAATTAAAATTGCAGCAATCCACTCTGATCTTGGTCCCTCTCAGACTAGCTGTTAGATCATCAATGTGAATTAAAATCTGATGTTGCTTAAAGAGCTACAGTATCTACAACAAGTAAGATATTACCTATATAATATTTTCACGTAAACACATTTCAAAAGGTCTGAATTACCCCTTAAAACTTTTCTTCTCCCCTTTTCAAAGCTTGCATCATTACTCAAGTCTGCGCATATCAGATTAAATTAATTTTGCATGTTAAAAAAAAAAAAAGAAGTGCATTTTGGGTTTGTAGATGCGTTTTGATGCCACTCATTGTCTCCCCAACGAGACTTGAAAACACAGTTTTTGATCACCGAGGTCGAGAACATGAATAATATGTTTTGATGTGTTCTAAAGTTCGACTTTTAGCCAAACAAGTCTCAAACACATGTCAGTGACAGAATCAATGTGTGCAAATGGAGAAACCATGTCGTCTTGTTCCAGCACTGCTGAAGAAGAGGTGTGAGATGATGTTCAGCTGCAGTCCCAGCAGTGTGAGGTGTTACCTTCACTTTAACTTGTTTGGTAGCGAGTATATCACTCCCCTGTCAGATGTGGCAGTGATCCGGTGGAGCATTTTATTCAGACATAGAAGAGAAGCTGTTGGTGGTTAAATGCTGACGTGAATCTGTTGACTCAGGCCCCATTTACAGTTTTTTTGGATGTTGATTTAAGGGAAATATCCTTGGTGACACAGGCACATTCAGCTTTTGCATTTAACTACAGAACCACACCCCAAGTCCCCTGTAGTTGCCATGCCAGGTCATTAGTTGGCGCTGTGAATTTTACACATTCACCTAATGTGCATGTGAGCTGCTTGAGCCTGCTGTCAGTAAGGACTTTCCTCTGAGCTGAAAGCCCAATAACAACAAAACTTAGAGCTGGAAATTGAATATAAGGCGACGGATTTGACGCTAAGTGGGACCGCTTCGTCTAACAGCTCAACGCCGGTCGCTGAATGAACCAGCACTGACGACAATGATGTCCTGCTTCCAACTCCGGTGGTAAACAGTAGCTGTCGAGCAATGCAAGCAGCTAAATCCACGTTCTTGATAATGTTTGCTTAGTTTACTTCAGTCATACAACAACCAGCTGAGTTTTTGTTTTTCCTGAGAGAAGAAGCCGTCCTCCCACCAGAGGCGGACCGGTTACGAAAGAGAGCGTTTACCTCGGCAGTGAAAGAGGACTCCAAAGAGATGTTGGAGCAACTATTCACTTAAATTCCCCTCATTTATTTTTTTCCAATCCATTCAATGTTTTAAGCAACATTAAGCAAAGGAGTGACAGCCTGAACAATCCAGATAAACAACATGGCGTCAGTAACCAGGATGACAACAGAGAGCAGAGTCCCGTTCATTAATGCAGTTTACAGTTTGGTGAATGTGTTTTTAATAGTGTTCAGTTTAATTATCAGTGTTTGTGTGACATATAGTTTGTGGTGTTGAATAAATGAATAAAAATTTAACCTGGTGTCTTCATTTTCAACTTTAATGACGTGATATTTTTCACATCATCAACAAAGTTTAACTCACACAACTTGAATTACATAATGTCCAGATAGCTTCATTTAGCTCTGATAGCTTCACTACATCTCCCACACTAACATAAATACTGTTTATTATTGTTACTGTTATTTAGCACATTTATGTTATACTCGAGCGTCACGCCTGCCTTGACAATCTCGTTCAATACAGAGCAGTTTTAAACTGGATCCGACTGACGTCTCTTCCCAACACAGATGCTGGTCACAGCAGCTTCATTCTGGTGTAGATTAACTACGAGACCTAAAATATATTCCATCAATCACACCATCTACACCGCTTTACAATCTAGCTGTTTTTTTTAACTACTTTCCATTTTAACCACCATCTTATTTTCATTTATTAAAACAAAATTTAATTTATATGCATCCTTTATGATTGTCTGTTGTTGTCTTTGTAGTCCACGGTTGTCATCAGTCTCTCTTGTAAATGAGTCCCCGAGGCTCAGTGGGATTAACCTGTATAAATAAAGGTTGAATGAATATTCCATCAGTCATAGCACAGAAAGCAGTACGTTACACTCTGGTGCCATTGTTGTTGATAGAAATATCCCATTGGTCCACGCATGCATGAAATACTGTATGCGCCTGTAATGTGCATGTGCTTTCATACTTTGAACATCTGAAACACAAATGAAAAGCTGCGGTTTCACACCTTCAATGTCCTTTCTTTTATCATTAGCTGTGATTTGGACTTTTTCTCATAAATATGGTTTGGAAACGTACAAAAACTTCAGGCACTGTGTTGAGTCTGATTCTTAAAGTTTCTTGAATTTATGTTTACAACTTATTGGCAGAAAACTGTTATGCCTCTTCAAGTCTTTCCTAAAACTGGTCTGG
This sequence comes from Simpsonichthys santanae, assembly GCA_031762415.1. Classification (NCBI taxonomy): domain Eukaryota; kingdom Metazoa; phylum Chordata; class Actinopteri; order Cyprinodontiformes; family Rivulidae; genus Simpsonichthys; species Simpsonichthys santanae. Next base: position 18,305,221 of record JARVLU010000599.1, on the reverse strand, counting down.
ACTTTCTTCATTGATCTTTCATTCCAAAACTGCATAATCCTTTTAGTGCATGCTACCTAAACAATCAATAAATAGAGGATGTTGTCAATGGCCGCTCACTCATTAGGAGATGCCCACCAGCAAGCCTCAGGGTAGATCTAATGGGTTGGTCTGAATATTGCCTTCAGGAAGAACTTTTTTTTTTCTCGCGCTAACATTTGCAATCGTCATTTCTCTGTCTTTTTTTTTTTTTTTTTTTTTTTTCCATTTTTCGATGGCC
>JARVLU010000599.1:18270529-18281360 GCA_031762415.1 Simpsonichthys santanae | reverse complement strand
TTGACATTTGCCATCTCCACATCATTGCATTCAGTTTTTATTCACAATTTGTTTAGTGTCCCAACTTTTTTTGGAATTCGGTTTGTACATAGTTTTCTCTGCTGTGGAATTAAAATACATTATACTGCATGGTCTTTGTTAATTTGGCCTGCTAGCAAGTTCAGATGCCAGAACGGGGGCTAAAAATAATGTAACACTTTCAACTTGGATTATGTTTAATGTCAAATTTATTCATGACATTTACTCTCTCTCACACGACAACACGAACAGTGCAAATTTGTAAATGTTCACTAATCTAAACTTAACGGCGTGTGTGACGTCATAACGTCGTGCTGGAGCTGCAGCCACTCTTGTCAATGGGTTGTCATACAGAAACAGTGCCTTAAGTTCTTTTGATGGAATGGCCGATGCCCGATATTTAACTTTATCGCCAATATCAGCCGATACCGATACCAATACCATGCAGATCATATTGTGCATCCCTAATAGGTAGTAAAAAGCAAAAACCAGATTGACACATTGTTTGTGAGGCAGCATCAAAAAGGTGACCAAGTCAAAATGAAATGCAATTTTTTTTAAAATCTATTTATTCTGTGGGTCCTCACCAGCTGCATGAGGTTCTTGCCACTCTGTGAAGTGATGACCCTCAGGTCCGGTTTGCGGCTGTTGACCATCTGAGGGCTGGGTGGAGGTGGAGACTTAGCCGGGACTACTTTCCCGAGGCTGTTGCTATTGGATACGGACAAGAGGCCTGGAGAGGCCCTGGCACTGATGTAGCCATTAGCTGGAGAGACACAAATAAAGAGTGAGGTTTAGTGAAGAGGCAGGTAAGAAGGAGGTTTTGTGTGTTTCGTCTCTTCTGATGATTCCAGCTTCAGTATCTACCCGTGAGCTGCACTCGTCTGCTTTTTCGTCTGTGTTTGTGTGTTCTCATTAGCGAGTTGGATCCCTTTTGTTGTACCACAAGCTCTTCATCATTTTTGCAGCTCAAACAAAGTTTTTTGGGCGGCGTTCTGATTTTCTTCAGCTTTTTCACATCAAAACCGTGCCACGCTCTCTCCTGAACTGTTTTGTTTTCACTCCTGCTTTCTTCCTACCTCACTTCTTTTTTTTGTTGCACTCGTCTCGACTCGGTGTAAACAAAATCAAAGAAACATGTCTCTGGGCTTTGTCAAGCTTGAACTGTAAAAAAACACTTTTCTAAACAAGTTAGTTTTTATTGTCGTTAAGGCCAAGAAGAACAGTTTGTGATGTAAACACAACTCTCACTTACAGATTAATTAATTCAGTACATCAAATAAAACGCCTATTATGGCTTCAAATATAGTAGATATGCACAATTTTCTGAACTTGTTTGTACAAAATCCAGAAAATGGGTTTAAACTTGACTGTTTCTGACCTAAATATCAAGACCCTGGATCTAGACCAAAAAGTTTCAATTGCCCGTCATAATAAATTCTGTTCAGTTCAGTTCATTTTTATAGCATCAAGTCACAACAAACGTCATCTTAGGGCACTGAACAGAAACATTCATATAAATAATAGTAAGTTAACACTATATATCTGAGGAGCAGACTGCTTTGAGACTAACTTCGTTGCAGACTTCATCTTGAGCAAGCATGAAGGTGACAGTGGAAAGGAAAAACTCCTTCATGAGGAAGAAACCTTTAGCAGAACCAGGCTCAGGACAAGTGGCCATCTGCTTCAACCGTCTGGGTTTGAGAGGAACAGGAAGGAGGAACAGATACATATGACAGGTTAAGATAGAAATAATATCAAATGAAAACTATTCAATTCTAAAAATTCATTTAAGGAAATTAGGTCAATTTGTCCTCCATTAATCTAAGCCTATGGCAGAATAACAAGTCAACCCTAACTCTCACAATGGAGGACAACTACTCTAACCACTCAGCCATAGTCGCCCTATTACAGTAATGTGAATCCACTGTTTTTGTAACCATAAATTAAAAACATATTTTTCCACACAAATACAACTTTTTGTTTTTTGTGTTAATTTTAAGTCATCAAACATGTTCAGTGTTCACTTCAGATCATTTGTGATACGATGGTGGAGATCTAACTTATATTTGAAGATCGTCTCTAAAACTGCGCATACAGTTTATTCTTATCAAAGCGCTCGAAAGAAATGTATACAAAGTACAATTTAATCAAACTCGTGAACTCGCACAGCCTTAAAACCAACCATCCGCTCAAAGGTTAGAAACCATTTGAGAAATATTGAGATATTTAATATTCCGTGAGCAAAAAGCCTGAAATGAGATTCAAGTTCACATGATTAGCAGTGTATCAGTTTCTTTCCACACGAGAAGATCACTTCCTCTTATCCAGTCCTTCAGACTTTGTTAATTTTGTGGAGGAGGAAAGAGTCGGAATCAGATGAAGGTTGTCGTATGAGTCGGCTCATACATCAAACTAGATGACCTTAGCCTCTGTGACGGTCAGGGCAAGACAGTGTCCGTGTGCTGAGATGCTGTGTTTGTGTCCTGCATGGTTTTTTTATGAGATTTAGCTTGTTTGTCAATCTCAGAGTCCGTGTTTTTCACTGTGATAGACGAATATGCAAACCCCAACGTGATGATAAGCAAAAAAAAAAACAGGAAGCAGCGGGTGCAGCAGACGACGTCCTCAGGTGTAGGATTACACTGACTGAAGATTATTATTGATTTGCTCATGGAGCTGTCAGTCTCTGCTCAGCTATCGGCAGCAGGGCGACTGACAGGGGATGGGGTTGGGTGGCCCACAGCCAACCAGGAGGAACAACTCTTCTGGATGGGATGGAAGATGGTGGGAGATTGAGAAACAGATAACATGGAGGGATGAAGATAATTGATGATTGTTTCAGCTGGGGAGTGGGAGGAGCAATAAATAAACACAGAGGATGAGAGTGATGGATGAGAAAGGGAATGAGTGAAAAAAAAAAATTAAAGGAAGGCATCAACATAATTAAAGGCCTAGCATTCCATGAAGGAATGCCTGTCACCAGCCACCTGTCATGCTGGAGTGGTAAAGCTAAAATCATCTAATGAAGGGTTAGATGACCTGACTGAACATTGTTGGATTTTATATCTGGATTATAAAGGCTTCGGTCCATTCGGACCAGAACCTCCCGCCATAAGAACAGTTTCTTCCCATCTGCCATCGGACTCTTGAACACTCATAATCCCGTCACTATATAACTCTGCTTTGGTCACTTTATCACTGTACTTTAATTGCACTACTTAATTTGCACAGTTTTTTTCTGTATACAGTATTGTATTGTATTGGTTGGTGTGTACATATGTTTTCTTTTATCTTTTATATTTTATTTGCACCTTTATGTGGAAGCAAGTTCCTAGTCTGTGAATCCTGTTCATTGACAATGGCAATAATAAAATGACTGATTATTGTGCATGAACTTTGGTGTTTTGAACCACTTTGTCATGACTGTCTCAGAGGAGTAGACAGGGGAGAGAAAGGGCCCCAGAGGCCATCTTAGTGCCAGTAAACTATTTTTTTACACTATGGAATACAGTATGCTGTTTGTGGGAATCGGTTTTGTTTGGTGGCTACTCATACTGAATAAGTCCTTTGGATGATGGACGAAATGTCTCAGCAAAAATAAAGAAACCATCCAGATGACCTGACTGAACATTGTTGGATTTTATACCTGGATTATTGAGCATGGACTTTGGTCTAATGAAGGAAAAGAAGAGTTATAGTTGCTTTAGTCAAACCTTGTAAATTACATTACACACAATCTCATACAAGATCTGGCATGTTCACTTAGCATTTGAATATGGTGTTGAGGATGACTCTCAGCTACTACCCCATCAAGTTTTAGCTTAGTATCTGTAAAAGTTGGCTGCTTTGTTTCCATTTTTGCTTTTAGTTGCCATTATGAATAGGGCTGACTCTAAAAGTTAGTTCATTGTAGATGTACAAGTACTCACAATGCACTTTATGAGATATTTTGCTAATGCTACTGAAAAATACACATGAAGACTTGGGCAAAACCATTACCTCCTATGACAGCAGGCAGTGATGCAGAGACTTTTGTATTTTATGTTACAATAACATTTACAAAGACAGAAAAGTATATTTTTACATAAATGCATATAAAATGCTTTCACATGTTTGCATCCAGTGATTGCAGAAATGGTTTAGTCAAGATGAAATCCAACAGTTTGAGCTTTCCAGTGGTTCCCAACCCTGGTCCTTGAGGAACACCATCATCCTGCATGTTTTAGTTGTTTCCCTGCTCCAACACACCTGATTCAGTGATTTAATTACTTCCTCAAGTTCTGCAGAAGTCTGTAAATCACCCGTTTATTAAAATCAGGCGTGTCAGAGCAGATAAACAACTAAAAGATGCAGGATGGTGTTCCTCAAGGACCAGGACTGGGAACCCCTGCTTTACCACTCAACAGCAAAACGGACGGAGCACTTTGTCTTGACGAAAAGGTTGTGAAAAGATTAGTACTAAAATAACTTTACAACCAGTTCATATTCCATAAGCTGAATCCTGCTGGCTTCAGTTTTGAACAAGAGGATGTGTTGATGTTTATAAAATATGAGTTGGATGATTTTATAAAGAGCATTTAAGACTCGCAACAAAATGAAAGTGATTTTTTTGTCGTCATTGTTGTCCATGCTCCACTTCAACTACTACACATTTACCAATACATATTTACATGGCACATTTGTCAGGGACTGGTGTACACTGCAGATGAGGAATGCATTAGTTACAGGAAATTACTGTTCTCATATAAGAGGGCACATTTTTGTTACCTTTTGCGAACTGTTGCTACAAAAAAATAACCAATTTAGATATTTATGCCAAAAAAAATGACAATGCTGAAAAACTATCAGATCTAGAAAACATTAAACATTTAAAATACTGTATATGTTCTCAGTCTTAACATTTTAGTGAGAGAGCCGACTCGCCCAGACACGGTGCCAGACAGCGCGACTGGTCCATCTCAAACCACAGACGCTATAACTGCATTTTCATGCACTAAACTGTCTAGTTTTTCTTAAATAACGCATATATAGTTCAATTTGGGGTCCTTTTATTGTTTACATTTGCGCACATTATTCAGACTGCATGCATTTACATTTCCAATGGTGAGCTGATGGTTTTTACTCTAGTGAGAGCAAGGATTAAACACAGGCAGGATGCATTAAAATGAATTACATTTGTCTCCAGCTCCCTGTTTGTGTGAATTCATTGTGGAATTAGCCTGATGTATTTTTACTGTAGCTTTTAGTCATAAACAATTGTTGTATGAGTCAGAGCCCTAAAAAACACTCCTAATCCTTAGAAGAAAAAGAATGCTTTTGAACATGTGCCTTTGACTGCAAAGAATGCATCAATTTACTGAGATCCCATTTGAACCAGTACATGTGGTGTGATCTTAAGAATATTCTGCTTGAGAATGTAATTCTGGCTTTGCCTACTAACTAATTTTCTGTCCTATTTTGTTCACACATTCGCATACACTGATTGGTTTCCTCAGAGTGCAGACGCAGGCAGAAACAATCACTCTGATATTAGATGTTGCACTTTACAAAGCCGTATGATTCATGCTTTTATTTGAGAACCATAAAACAATAAAGCATGATTGCTGTGGCTGCTCCTGCTGCAGAACAAGGCGGAGGCCAATAAATGACAGCATTGATTTCTGCTCACAATTACCACTTTGTGTGTAAAATTATTCACATTTATCTGAGAGGCACCATAAAGCAGGCGTTTAATAAAAGATTGACATTTGCATTACGCTAATGACCTTTGATGCACACAGTGAACGAGCCACACAAGAGAGGAAAAACATTAACGTACCACAGAGCTTCAGAAATTTGAATGTGTGCTTTGAATTTCAATAGAAAATACGTTTTCAAGCACCAAAGTTCATGCTCATTAATCCAGGTTTAAATCCAACAATGTTCAGTCAGGTCATCTGGACAGTTTCATTAGTTGCTGAGATGTATTGTCCTTCATCCATAGGACTTCTTCAGTCTAAGGAGCCCACCAAACCAAACTGAATCCCACAAACAGCTTATTCGCTTATTATTTTTATTTAAAAAAAAATGATAATAACTGACCCCCCAGGTTATTTTTCTTTAATAAATGTTAAAAATCATTGGATATTTTTAGTTTTGTAATGTTACCCTTACTGGCAAAAAAATGAAAAAAAAAAAAAAAAAATCCAGCAAACCTAGAGTGGCTGATTGATAATCACAGTAGTCGGTTGTTGCGGCTTCGGGCATGTTTAATGTAGTGAACGAAGGTGTAAAAATGGTTCTTTTGATCATAAAGTTTGCAGACCCCTGCATTAGAACAAACAGTTGCAACTCATTATTGGGGTCAACCCAATTTATGAGGGCTGCCACAGCTAAAAGATCTTGAACAAAAATATGGCTAAAACTCTGTCACTTTACAGATATTAAACCAAAATGTAAGCAGCACAGTGGCACAGTTGGTTGTTGCGGCCTCTCAGGGAGTCGGTTGCCCCGGTTCTAATCCCGGTCCAGGGGCCTTTGTGGGTGGAGTTTGCATGTTCTCTCCATGCATGTGTGGGTTTTCTCCAGGTACTCCATTTTCTTCCCACAGACCACAAACATGCATGTGTGGCAGATTGGTAACTCTAAATTGTCCCTAGGTGTGAGTGGGAGGGTGAATGGCTGTTTGTCTCGTTTGTCTCTGTGTCCCTGTGAAGATACCCATCCAGGGTGTCCCTCACCTCTCGCACAGTGATGATTGGTGACCCCCACAACCCAAAAAGGAAGAAGTGGATAAAGATAATGGATGGATGGAAGGATGGAAGCTAAAATTTAGAGTGGTCGTTGCTGAGAGTCGTCCACATCACATATACCAATTGCTACAAAATTCACCATCAAATAATCTCTGACTTTAAATAGATCCCATTAACTTTGTGCACTCATCTAAATGAAACAAAATGGCACAAGTAAAAACATAAATTTTGTCAACGGTTGCTTCATTTTATCCAGATGAAAATAAAACTAAGTCTGCATGTGCACACAACAATGATTGTTTTCTGTTGGTTTTGACTTTTCTCCTCTCGAACACGTTATTTACAAGCAGATGGGGGTTGTCTGACACACCCCAAGGTGCTGGTGTCAACGCTAACTATGCACACACATAGACTAACACATCCCCACTGCTGACACCCACCATCAACAGCATGTCCCTGTCCCCACTGTCACACCACCCCTGGCCCCACCTCACTCTGTCCCCTCAACCTGACACTTCACCAGCACCCCCACCCCCCACCCCCCTCCTCTGAGTGTGTGTGAGCATATATAAATGTCTGTATGTGGCTTGATAAGTGTGTATTGGACCGTGAGTGCACACACGTCTCCTTCTTCTTCTCCCACCTGAAATATGGCTGTGTCCGCCCAGCCTGTATATCTCGACTCATATCTTTGGCAGAAAACCTTGGTCGCTGCTGATGGAAGAAGCACCGGCACAAATAACTCAGAGAAACACAACAGTCTGAGAGGACCCTGGTAAAACGAAGGCCACACATGTTTAATGACAGCTGCACACTGCAGACAACTATCAGTTGGAAGAAGATGCTGTACATATACATAAAATACTCGTTCAAATAATAAATGTTATAAATGTGACAGCAATTAATAAATATGAAGGCTATTTCTTTCATTTTTGGCCTTTCTGACATGCAGTTTAAGCTGCATCAGATAATTTGACGTATATTTACATTCTCAAATATGCCAAAATGCCTCTAAATAGTTTTGATGTTTCTGGAGCAGGGGCGATCCTACAATATGCCCTTTAGGGGCGCTTAGCCCCCCATTGCTGACAGTGGCTCTTGAATTGAACAATGCAGTGGCCATTGTCGTCAGAAGCATTTGTAAAGTGGAGGGGACACACTGATGGGTGGGGGTGGGGTCTGGGGGTCCTCCACCAGAAATTTTTAAATAAATTAGATGACATTTCCTGCATTGTAGTGTACTTTAATGGATTTTTAAACAGCTACATGTGCCTACATAAGTAAATACTGTACTGTACTTGATTCAATAACTACTTTAGAGAGCAACAAGAAGTAACGCTAAGCTAGCGGCACGCAATACAGATGAGCTAGCTAAGATGCTACAGACGAAGCACTCTGCTTTACATTACACAACCTAATAAATACTTTGTACAAACTCAGTTTGTGTTAACAGATCATAACAAACAAAGACTAAACTTATGCAACCAGAAGTTGCAACATTTATCTAAAACACACAAAATAAAGCACAACTAGCTTTAGGCATTAACCTTTAATTTAACCATGAAGCATTCAATGTACAGTATTATGACGGAAAATGGAGGCTTTCACAGTTACCTTCTTACAGACGAACATGGGGTACTTCCTGTTTATCACTACTGTATTCAGCTGATCATGAGGTCGGCTGCAGGGCTTTATCCATATTTTACATTTTTCCAGACTCAGTTTAGGTTTTTGAAATGGAATAAACTGTATTACATCTTCTAAACACTCATAGTAATGCTGTCTAAATTACATGTTCTCCACTGACAAGGTTTAACCATTTTTTCTGATGATTTTTCACGAAATCCCTCTGACCGCAAAGCATTCGAGAGGCAAAACCCCGGCTCAATGTTGTCAGAGAAAAAGCCTGCAGGATTGATTGACAGGTGGCATAGAGGATCTGACTCGTGCAAAGAAAAATCATAGATTTTACCAGCTCGTTTAAAAGTGTCATGATTTATTACATATTTATTCAATATTTATTCAATATGTATTCAATATTTTGGTGTAATGATGGTTCCTTTATTTTTCAGGGGTGCTGAGTTAAAAGTTAGGGGCTAAATTTGCCACGGCTCTGGAGGTAGAATGTGTTTGTATGTCTGAGCTCAGAGTAATGATTGTGCACCTCCAGGTCACCACAGAGAGCAGCAGAAGAGGATTAGAAGAAATAAATACTTTAAGTAAGACATTGATTGGTTGTGTGTGAGAATTAGTGGAGAACTGACCTAGTGTCAGTCATCAGCTGAGGTTTTATCTGTCATATTTATTCAGAAGAATTAGCTTAAATTTGTTGTCTTTGATGTGCTTGTGATTGTTACTGCTCAGGCACCAGTAAGGTGTTGCTTGGATCCAGTCTTGCTGTGGTCCTGTTTTAGGAACTTCATGGAATCTTCATAAACACGTTATCGACTAATAGTTCTCAGTAAATAAGTTTGTAGCAATACAATGCCAGTTCCTGTTTGTCAAATTGTGTGATTTTTTTTTTATTCTTCATGAACACAACTAAAGAAATTAGAACAATTTTTTTTTTTAACTATTTCAGGAACTTTTAACACTTGAGTTATTCATAGGTCAAACTTAAGTGGTTTAACAAACAAAAATATTCCATTTAAAAATGTTCAGGACTGGAAATCTGTGATTTAACAAAAAATAAATAAACGGCAGTCACTGATCCAAATAAAATATTTGACAAAGCTTCAGAGAAACTAATGAAATATTGCAAAAGACCACCTTAAAAAATTGTACTCACATCTGGCTCCTTGGAAGAACCAAAAAGCTCTGTGGGCTAAAAGTAGACTTGTGAAATACTGTAGATATCACAGTTTTTTATTGTAAAATAATATTTCTCCAATCCAACGTTTTAGGAAACACAATCATTTGCTAGAACAATGGGTCTTATTGTATAACAGGAAATGGTCTTAATGGTGTTCAGCAATAATTTATGAAAAAATATTGGATCCTACATAGTCGTAGTTTCTGTTCATCTTTAGAAAAGAGTTATTGTTGGTCATTTTAGCTGTTAGCTGTTCCATATAGCACATTTTCAGCTACATGAAATTCTTAAGATTCTGATTATCATAGTGTTGGTGGATTTCTTTGATTCTGCATGAGGTTTTTTTTTTTTTTTTTTTTTCAGACTCACATGAAACTTCCTCTGAAAACACATTTAGCTGTTAGACAAACTGACAGATGGTTGAAACTAAATGTCAGTAATTGTTTTTGTTTAGTTTTTTCTTAAAACTGTGTTAAAATGTCTGTTTTTTTCATTTTTGCTACCACAATTTTCCATAACACCAACAGTTAAATTAAATTAAATTAAATTAAAATGCATATTAATGTTTCTGTTCAGTGTCCTGAGACGATTTCTCTTGTGACTTGGCGCTATAGAAATAAACTGAACTGAATTGAATTAAATATAATTTTTCTTTCGGCTGCTCCTGTCTTCAGGGGTTGCCACAGTGAGCCATCTCACATGAACAATTTGGCAACTTGTTTTACGCTGGATGCCCTTCCTGTCGCAATCTGGGCTCCAACTCACAGCCTCAGGCATTGGCACTGTCAAACTCCAAATGTAACTTCTAACAGTGGTGTGTAGTTTCAATGTGTGTGATTTGAATAGTCATGTTGTCATTTTTGGTGTCTCATTGGTGAAAAGGCAGTAACGTGTGACACGTTGGCTCAACGTTCACTTGGCCACATGCACTCTTGTCTCATTAGTGCAGTGACAGCCTGTTCAGGCTTTGTTCAAGAGCACTTAACAGGTCACAGAGTGTTAACACAGCACTGAATGTAATGACAGCGATGCAAAGTCATCTTTAATGCCACGCGTGCACTTCAGTCGCACGACGATGACTGCAGGACGATTGTGAAGGATTATGTGGAAAATGGATCCACTCTAGTGAAGTCCCTTCCATTCTTTGACTACCTGCTCTGAGTGGCCCTCTGCCTCGAGTCTTGATGAAATCAATTATTCGTTGTGTGTCTCAGAATAGTCCGAACAACAAAAATCAGGGAAAAATAAATAATTCCATTTGGAGGAT
>JARVLU010000599.1:18199731-18214241 GCA_031762415.1 Simpsonichthys santanae | reverse complement strand
CTTGTACCAACAGTTTTTGAGCAGGGGCAGGGGGCGTTCAGCATGAGGGAAGAGGTACCTTTAGCTTTTTTTTAGCTAGAGCCTGTATTTCGTGCTGCTAGCTTAGTGCTATGTCAGTGCCAGGTGGGTGGTGAGGGGAAAATTCGCTTTGGTAGGTGGGGTGCTCAGTTCTATTGAAAGGGTGGGGCACCCTGCTTGTATAATGGTAGGGGAAACACTGCACTGATCTACCTGATCCCTTGTTTTGGTTTAGTATGAAACGATCATAAAGTAATAATCTGATTTTAAATGTTTGGGGAACACTATGAGGGTAGAACTAGCCAGATGTTCCTAATCAGTTCATCTATGGGTGCTGATGTTAATTAATCTGTCAGAAAAATAAATTACACTCTGACTGGAGGAGTTCATCCCAGATGTAACATATTTTCTTCACAGTTGTGGGTTAATGGTCACACTAACCGATCTCTGTTAACGGAGAGCTCCATAGGGGCTCATTGTGGAAGCACGGTCTCATTGCTTATTAACAAAAGTGTTGGGTTAAGTTAATTTAAGATTCATCACAGCTATCCTGTTTCCTTTTCTCCATTGACTCATTCCATCCCTTTTAGGCAAACAACTAGGCTTCATATTTAGTCAGGTGATTCACCCTGACCACGGAGGAAGCAGCTGACAGTCAGTCCTGTTTGACTGGCTCAGTGTTCCTTTTTCTCCTTCATCCGATGATATTTCCCAGCCATATTTGTTTTGTAGTTTTATCCTCTGTAAACCATGGTGAATTTGTTCATCTGGGGGCTGTTTTTTCCATAGCAGATAACCTATTCAGTACGCTTTTACCAGGATAAAGGTGAAGTGTTTCTATCATCACGTTAAAACTTCAGCCTACTACTTCTTTGTGGCTTACTTCATTCCCCAGTCAAGTTGTCCTGTCCCAGCTGATACACTTTTCACACAGCCTCTAGAGCCACGCTGCTCAAGTTGCCCATTTTGGACTCCCCTTTCAAGAAATTGGCATCTGCAGCCATTGGTAGGTCACAGGCATGTGCATTCACGTTGGACAGGGTAGCTGTAATTACAGAGGATGGGTTGGCCTACTACCCTAGTGTCTTGTTGTTACCAGGAGTCTGCTAGCTGATATTTTCAAATGCTGTAGCAAAGTGTTATTTCAAATACAAAGATATTTTTTGTCTTGAGTACTTACTAAAATTGTTAATTCTGCAATATACATTGTAAGTGCTTCATATTTAGTCAGGCGAGTTTTTTTTTTCCCTAAACAATCTTTTGTTGTTTCTAAAAAGGTATTTTTTATAAACATGGCACCATTTCTACAAATGTTTTAATCTACATGGAATCATAGAGAATGACTAAATGCTGTAACACACCAGAAACTGTAAAGAAGGCATGTAATAAATGCAAGAAGAAAAATATATTATTGAATACAAGAGTAAAAACTGAATACTTTTTTGGGGGGACTGGCTACAACGTGCAGGACAGTGAATGTTAACTGGGAATTGTTATGCAGATATAATGAACCCAGTATCCATTGAGGGACATTGGACAGATTTTCCTTACAATGTTCAAAGCCAATCAAGGTAAATCCTAAATTTGTTATTAAAATATTCAATTTCCTATTTTTTTTTTTTTATTATGCTTGTTGTACAGGTACATTGTAGTATTCTTTTTCCCACCACATTAGTTTTTCTTTACATTGAGTCTACAAGAGGTCACAAATGTTCAGGACTTCAAGTACCATACTTGGGGTCGACTGTCCAGGAAAATAGGGAATGTGGTAAAGAGGTGAAGAAGAGAATCCAGTCAGGATGGAGTGGATGGAGAAAAGTTTCAGTAGTAGTTTGTAACAAAAGGGTGTCAGTAAGGTTTATGGTTTCTTTTTGTCATTCGCACCACATGCGGTACATGTGATGGAACGAAGTGTACACAGGGTCCCAGTTACATCCAACACAAGTATAAACTGTAAAGAAAAACAGTAATAAGATCTAAGAACTACTCTAAACTAGGAATACACTAAGCACAAATAGTACAAAAAATATGCAGAACAACAGCAGCACGAACACGAGTCTGAGTGAGCAGATGAGCACAAATGAACACAGCAGCATGAAACAGATCAGCATGAAATAAATCAGCAGCATAAGATCAGCAACATCAATAGGCAGCAGGCAGAAGCACATATCAACAAACGAGTGGCATTACAGTGACTTTTTTTCATTACAGGACAAAGGAAAAGTTTACAAGACAGTGGTGAGACCAGCTCTGTTGTATGGTCTGGAGACAAAAGGACAGGGGAAAGAACTGGAAGTACAGAAATTAAGATGTTGATGTTTTCCTTAGGAGTGATAAGAATGAATAAGATTAGGAATGAGATCATCAGAGGTACAGCACATGTTGAACAACCTGATAAAGTTAGAGAGTCCAGACTGAGGTGGTTTGGACATGTCCAGAGGAGAGACTGGGGGTATATTGGTTGAAGGATGTTAGAAATGCAGCTGCCAGGAAAAAGATCAAGAGAAGATATATGGATGCAGTTAGAGAGGACATGAAGGTAGTTGGAGGGAGGACAGATGATACAGAGGATAGAGTGAGAAGGAGTGGGACGACTCATTGTGGCAGCCATAAAGTGAGAACTGCCAAAAAGAAGAAGTAGTAGTTATTTTTCTTTTTGTTTGTATCATTGACAGTTCAGTGACAGTGATTAATTTAAAAAAAAAGTTTTTTTCATTGATTATTGGTGTTGTAATAAATAGTTTTTGCCTGACTATTAAAGGAAATATTATTGTTTAGTCATTCATTGAAATATTACAGTATAAAAATGTTTGGTTGTTGTTGAGAACTAAGCAAACTTGTAATCTGTCATTGTTACTGTCGATGTGTCTGGCTCTCTGGGTCAAAGGTCAGATTAGAGGTGGGCCTATGACTTCATCGTTTAAAAATGTTGTAGCTGGCCAAACAAAAATGTGAGAGTTGTGTTTCGAGTTTTTGCACTTTGCGACATCCAAAAAAATAATAATTTGTGTGGACACAAGGCCAAAACAACAAAATTTATTTTTACGCATTTACAGAAGTTTTCTCGTGTGTGGAAAAGTATTTTAATTTGTTAGTAATTTGTCCCCACTTGCCCACCTTGTTAAATACCACTGTGCTCATTCCATTTCAATTCTTGTTATATAACTAGTTATAAAGTGACTGCACCTCTCCTGCTTGAAAAAAAGTGCTTTTGAAGGTCCAGCTGAAATACATGCCAAAAAAAAAAAATGAGTAAGTCATACTAAAGCTTTGAAGATGATGTTACTGGGATTTCAGGGTAGATGAGGGAGGATTAGAGGGAGGTGTGATGAGTAGTTATGAACAAACCAGTGGCACGAGTACTTGGCTCATGTTTTAGTCACCCTCATACACAAGTCCCCGCAGCTTGGTTTGAGTGTTCTTACAAGAGTTTTTCCATCTTGTCAATGTTTCACCCACACAGTTGTTGTTTTTTTCAGCTTCTACTGTGCATTTTGCTCAGTCGTTGTTTTGAGTACACCTGGAAGCTGTCCTCTGTAACCAGTTTTCTACATTTAGCCTCAGAGCAGCTCATTTGAATAATAAGGGATTGAAGCACCTTACTCAGGCACTTCAGTTTCTATGTTGGCAAAGATGAAGAGAATACTGTGTCTCAGCTGTAACCCCAGAATTTTGCAGTAGCGTTTGAGCTTTAGTTTATTGCTTTGAGGTCAGTACCTGGGAAAGAGAAAAGCAGCTTTAGATTATACAAAAAAAATGTTTTTCTCACAGACTTTACTACCGTAATAGTTTTCATTCCAGCTCTGCTTTTGGCTGAAATCAGTCGTACCATTGGTGTGAAATCCTCCTGTCTTGTGGCATTCTGTGACCCATTGTTGCTTAACTCAGATGAACGTCTGTTCTTGCTGTTGCTTTCATCATACCGTGCTTGCCTAATACTGTGAAGCTCTTTTGTGATTAAGCAAAGGTTTTTCCTAGTTTCAGCCCTGCATCTACACGGAAATGGTATTTTAGGAACTCTTAGATGGTATTTTTTGACATTTTCACCCGATGGTATTTTTTTCACCTTGTTCCAGAGTGAAACTGTTTTAAAATACCATCCTTGTGTATTCGTGTGAACAGCCTAAACACAACCTTTTAAAAACAATAATGTCTAACCCCAAGCATTTCTTTTTTTTTTTCCATTTACCCTTTATTATACAGGTAGTCTCATTGAGCCACGAGAACTCATTTTCAAGAGAGACCTGTTTTTTAGGGAGCAGATAGTGGGGGTTAAGGGCCTTGCTCATGGGCCCAGAGTGAGGCGAATGAGGATGGAGGCAGGTGTGGGTGTTTCACCTTTTTCCACCCACATTTTTTGATGTTGCCTGTACCGGGGCTTGAACCGGCATCTTCCGATCACAGGCCCACCGTCTCTAACCACTACGCCACCACTTCCCCAATAATGACAGATCATATGCTTAAATTTGTGTTGCAGATGTCAGGTGCTCAACTACAGCAAAACCTTTGGTTGCTTTATGACATCAGTGGACAGACAAATTGTTGAATTGTCAACTGAACTAAATCAAATGTTGTAGAAAATTATTGCAATGTACATCAAGTAAACGTCTAAGTCCATGCTCACTAATCCAGATGGAAAATCCAGCAAAGTTCAGTCAGGTCATCTGGACGATTTCTTTTTATTTATTTATATTTATTTTTGTTGAGACGTTTTATCCTTCATCCAAAGGACTTCATCAGTCTGAGGAGCCACAACAAACCGAGTCCCACAAGCAGCACACTCCCATAGTGGACCAACCGGTTTGCTGGTGATAAAATGGTTTCTGGGGCCCACCCTCTCCCCTGTCGACTCCTCAGAGGCAGCCATAGCCAAAGTGGTTCAAAACATCAAAGTTCATGGTCAATAATCCAGGTAGAAAATCCAGCAAAGTTCATTCAGGTCATCTGGATGGTTTCTTATTTTTTTGTGCTGCTTATGGAACTAAGTTTGTTGTGGCTCCTCGGACTAATGCAGTCCCTTTGGATGAAGGATGAAACGTCTCAACAAAAATAAAAAGAAACTGGCCAGATGACCTGACTGATCTTTGCTGGATTTTCTACCTGGATTATTGAGCATGAACTTTGATGTTTACTTGATGTACATTGCAATTCTTTTCTGCAACATTTGCTTTAGTTCAGTTGACAATTCAACAATTTTGTCTGTCCACTAGAAAAAAAAAATTGTCCAGATGACCTGACTGAACTTTGTTGGATACATCAAATAAACGTTACAAAAACTTTGAAGGACTGATGCATATTAAAAAAATGCCTATTTGAACATTAAGAGGAAAAGTGACAGAGAAATTCCCCTTCATTGTCAGTCCATTCAAAAAGGACTTGGTTTTTGCTCTTGTTTTTGCCATCCTGGTTTTTTTTTTAACTCCTGTTTACAGTTTAGAGCGCAAACGTCACATCTTCTTTACTGTTGGTGTATTTTCATGGCAACATTACAGTGCCAGGTACCTGCCTGGCATAGTTACTACAGGGTCATTTTCTATGTGGATGACAACTTTGTATCGAAACAGTGTTGTGTTTACAATATTTTCAGGAATGGCAAACAAAAGGATTGTTTTGGAAAGACAGCATTTCCGTGCAGACAAGGGCTGGAAAAGCCACTCAAATGAGATTTGTTTTTTGGGAGTTTAACCGAAAGTGTACTGCAGTGACGTCCAAGTTTATGCTCAATAATCCAGGTAAAAATCCATCAAAGTTAAGTCAGGTCCTTTGGACTGTTTCTTTTTGTTGAAATGTTTCAGCTTTCATCCAAAAGACTTTACTGCAGTGAGTTTAAACTAAATCTTGAAACCACAAATTCATGGTGCAGCAATACAAAAATAAAATAATTTCTAATACGAACACTGAACTTATTTTGAATTTTCTTATAGTAAGGAAAGTCAGTCGTGTTTAATGTCAATACTTATCTGAGGCTCAACGTGGGCGTCTGCTTATCTGTCTGTTGGTTCTGATTAGGTGCTGCACACCCTCCTCTGTTTCTGCAACGGGTGCAAAAGACCCATTCTTCAAAACAATACCTTTCAGTTTTAGAACAATTGCTTGGAGTTTGGTGTGTTTTGTTCCCTTTACCATTTAATCCCTTTTACGTGGAGATGAGGGATTATTATCAAGTGAAAGAAGCACTACTTGATAAGTATGTAAGGGTGCTCTACAAGCCTTGTGACAAAATGTTCACTTTAACCTCAAGATTTTTTTTTAATCTAAAATCTCCCATCTTGTTTGCCATGTGATTCCAGTAGTATGTAAGCTTCTCAGCTGTTAAACAACAGCCACACTTATGACTGAAGATAATGGCAGTGAAAGAGAGGTCAAGGTGTGTCCATTTATTTGTTGACGGTGGAAGACTGATGAAAGCTGAGTTCAGGAAACAGATGTGAGGTTCTTCTCAGTTTGAACTGTTCTAATGCCTCTCAGCCAATCAGGACTTGTTGCTATGTGTGCTGTGAATCTGCCCCTTGGTGCCGCTGAGTGGAAGCAACACAAACACACACACACACACAGTTCATAGTTTAAAGAAACTTCTTTTGGAGAGATCATGAAAGGTTTTAGCCAAAAGAAGCTTCTAAACACAGATGTTAAACATCCTTCCTTGAGTTAAATGGCTGCTCACAGACTAAGTAAGTCCAAGTTTATTGTTAAAATAGTTTTGGCAGCCAATTTAAAAGTGAATTTTGAAACGTCGAGGTCACTCCGCCTTAGCATTAAGTAAAAACAAATGAGCTGGGTTTTACTTTTTTTTTTTTTTTTTTTTCCAAATTAGAACTTAAATCTGTTCTTTCTCACTGGTGATCATTAATGGCCTTTACAGTTTTTGGAAAAAACAGCTTCTTGGCAGACTTTACCATCGTTTCCATTTTTATTTTTAAATCTCAGAACACAAGGCAGACAAAAACAGGAAACGTGAGCTGGCAGTGACGTACTCCTTGTGTTATTAAACACTATGGAAACACAGCTGACCTTGTTCTTACTGTTGAAGTTACAGTCAACCCTGTGCTGTCTGACCTGAAACGGAGAACAAGAGCTCGGTCGTGACTTGAACACAGCCCAATACAAAGAAAGCATGATGACACGAGTTAACAGCATATTCTCAGTCTCTGTGTACGATACAAGGACATGGTGTGGAGTCAGAGCATGACAAAACACTGTAGATGGCCAACACAGTGAAGGCAGTCAGCGCATGTCGCTGCCCACTCACAGGCACTGGAGGAGCTTTGACTATCTTCACATCAAACTTAATCTCATTGTCTCATCTAAAAACACATTGAGGCAGCTCCTCCGTACTCACAGACACTCTTCAATCACTGTGACAGGAAGGTTTAATGCAGTGTCTCTGTTGCCGTGGTGATATTAGTTCTTCTGTCTCCCTTCCTTCTTTACTGGTTAACAGTTGTGATCATTGATCACTGCTGTCCTCTAATCCCAACTCAGTCAGCTGGAGAGAAAAGATTGAGGCTACTGAGGCCACAACAACTCCTGACACTGGAACTTGTCCAGGAGAAGCTGCTGGTGTTGTTCTTCTTTTGTTTGACTGATCTGACATCAGATATTGGTAAGACTTTTTTGGTTGTTGTTTTTATTTAATTCTATTACTGATGGCTATCTTTTTGATTTAAAAGGTAGTCATTAATCAATTATTCAACTAATGTCACTTATCCAAACTGCTGAGGGTTGCTTGTTTAGGTCATGAAGTCATGAAAACTTCCATGTGGTGGGACAGAATTCAGTTTGCCAGCTTTTGAATTTCACTTTATTTATTTATTTTATTCGTTCAAGACATGTCAAAACCATCGCACACTGCACAGGGTGTATCAACATCACTACCAACATGAATCTGCATCCATACATATGTACTGTATATACCTACATGCACATTTGAGCACACAGAACCCCTTGCAAAACAAACTGACATCTGCAAATACATCTGCTTTGGATGAACACACACATTAAAAATAAATAATAATAAGTCTATCCCAATGTGCACACTCCTATCCTAACTTTGGTAAACAGAAAGATTTGAAGACAACAGTGGTTATTTATATATATATTTACCTTAAAATCTGAAAGTTGTGAACACAGTGGAACATTATGCTGGTGTAAATTGTGAGTCATCCAGTACATAGTAATCTCAGCTAATTTATTCAGACAACTGGACTCTCCTAAGGAGCTTTATCAGTTCAGTCCTGAAAGGTGGGGAGGTTCAAACTATCGTTTGGTTGTTTATCTTGGGAGTCGTGCAAGTCACATGCAAATCCCTCTCTCTCCCATACCTCCTGAGGGTCATCAGGGTTGTTGTTAACATGGTCATATTGTGAGGTGTATAGTCTCATGTGTGAAGGTGCAAATTGGTGTGAACTTGTATTTAATGTTTTTTTTTTTTTTTTTTTTTATTGTTTAACAAAAACTTATTTGATAAATCATTTGGGCCTGATATGTCCTCTTCTCACCTCAGTGTGATTTGGGTAAAGACAGGTAACATCTCAGGGAGGTTGGAAGTGATGTAATATGTTTGAGCCACCAAGTGAGGTAGTCACAGAGCTGAAATGGTCAGAATACGTAAAGGTTAGCTGGCATCATGGCTGAAGGATTTGATGCAGTGATGACAGATATGTGTGTAATCAGCTGGTAAAGGTGGAGTGGTGGCGCAGTGGTTGGAGACGGTGGGCCTGTGATCGAAAGATTGCCGGTTCAAGCCCCGGTACAGACAACATCAAAAAATGTGGGTGGAAAAAGGTGAAACACTCACACCTGCCTCCACCCTCATTCGCCTCACTCCGGGCCCCTGAGCACGGCCCCTAACCCCCACCATCTGCTCCCTAAAAAACAGGTCTCTGTTGAAAATGAGTTCTCATGGCTCAATGAGACTACCTGGATAAATAAAGGGTAAATGGAAAAAAAAGGATGGAAGACCAACACACATATACGTAGTAATATGTAGTATTCCACTTCAGTCCCACTGAGTTGCGTTCCGTGCTTCCTATTTCATGATTGGGATGTGATGTTGTCTCAGGCTCAACTGGCTTCAGTTGGTGTTTTATGCAGCTTCAAGAGGAGCTTGTTTTTGCAAACACATCATAGAACATTTTGATAACAAACATCTGGTCTTGCTACTTTTACTCTTCTCTCAGATCATTGGTCTTCTCTGTCCAAATTAGGTATGTTACTGTTCTCTGAAAGTGAGTACCCTGTACCTTAGTATGGAAATATTAGTAGACTGCTAGATTTTGACCTGAAGAATTTTGATAAACTTCATTTTGGATGTTTTTGTCATTTGAATGAAACACTTAAAAAAAAAAAAAAAAAAAAAAAAAAAAAACTTCCGAACACAACAACAAGGTGAACTTCAAACTAAATGTGTTTAGATAGAATGCCATTGTTTGTGTGACTTTTCTTCTTTGCAGTGTTTTTTTTTTTTTTTTCCCTCTAGATTTTTAATTGATCTACTAGGCTCCACTTGGGATATCCTGAAAATCTTTCTTTTTTGTGTCTGTTTTGCACAGTTTGCACAGAACAATCTAAAATACAGTATAGGCAATTTGTAATTCTCTATATCCTCTGTTGAATTTGTTGTTCTTGTTCATAAAGTCATGGGGGATGTCATAAATTTGGATATTGACGCACCTGTCAATTACATACTTGGACCAGTGATTTGGTACAGTTTCTTTGCATGAATTTGGTGCTCTGCTTTGCACTTCCTAGTTGTTGGTACACCTACTGTCGCATTTGAAATAGGTGATGAAATTTCAGAGGTCCAGGAAGGCGCAGGTTTTCTTTGTAGTGAATTTGGTCCAATTACCTTGGGTTGAATTTGTTGGGATTACTGTGGAACATCGGCTGTTTGTTCGCTGGTGAATTCAGGAGAGCAGGCTGGCAGAAACTACAAAAACACGTACCGAGTAATGTGCGTTTGCTGTCTTTGAGTTCATTGTCCTGGAATCAAACCATGGTAGTGGTACTGCATTGATTGCAGCTTAATGTCAGAAGAAGAAACTTAAAGATAAATGAAAAATATGAAAACAGTTTGTCAGATGTTAAAGCAACTGAAGCGAATCTAAAATGGATAACTTGAGATTAACTATAGCTTGTAAGATACAGGGGATATTTGATAAATATGTTGCTAAACCAACGTTGCTCAAGCAGGTCTGGAATGCTGATGGCGTGGTTGAAGATCAGTTAGTCTATTACTAAGTTACGGGGCACTTCATGTTCATACAAAAGTACACGTGCGTGTGCTGAGACTGAAATATTTAATCTGATGTAGACACACTGAAAGTTTTTTAATGCTGTTGCGCACATTTTAGGACTGACAACTTGTTTGGTTTCACCCTTTAGTGATTTGTCTATTGGTGCAGAATGTACAAAACTATGAGTGAGTCCTTATAATTCATAAGGAATGTAGATTTAGTCCAAATGGTGGTTTTAAACTGCATGGCCTCCAAAAAATATGTACTGACCCTGGAGCAGAAAAAAACACGTCACTGCCAACAATTCCCACAGTGGCAGAAACGCAGTTGGCCAAAGCTGCTGACACTAAAGATTTGCCACCTGCTTTGCTATTTGTGCATTTGAATATTTTGAAAGTGGATTTATGCCAGAAAGTGGACATCAGGCAGCGTACCATTCAAATCAAAATTCCCAGTGCATTAAAAAAAAAAAACTAAAATGTTGTTTATAATGTTAGGGGCATCATAGCAAAACAAATAATTATGGCAATATAAAAAAATCACTAAAATGTAAACTCAAAAGAGATGGATAGAACCTGTATTAAACATATTAAACGTTCTTCTGACTAACTCAATGGAAGAGCAGCCCTGTGGTGAATTTTAGGATCTTTAAAACAGTTCAGGTCAGGGGTATCCATTACGTCGATCGCGATCTACCAGAACAAGTACCGTAGCTCATAAAAAAGGGAAGGAATTACATCCATCATCATTTTAGCTGCAACTTCTCGATGTTTGAAGTGTTCCTCTTTTCTTTCACTGCTAACATTCATCGTACTGAATTCTGTAACTTCAGACACTCAATTCAAGTCTTTGCTAGCTTTTTTTCTGGAAGGTAACATCAAAATCTATCAAACGGTTGATTGTATGAAACTTTGGAGAGACAGAGAAAAACAGAAAATGAGAGCCACCAAGTCTTGTGTCTATATTTATCTCACCAAGAGCTGCAGAAATGAGATTTAGCGTGAAAGAAGTGTCCCAGTAATCTTCCATCCCACTGCTGTATATTAATTTAAACTGTGGATGTGTGTGTCTGAGTGTGAATGGCTGTATGACTTTAGATAAAGACATTTTCATCTTCCTTTTCAGAAATGAAGATGAGAGAGAGCTGCACAATACTGTATATTAAAAGACGTATCTTTGTCGCAGTATCCATGTGTGCTATTTCTTATCATAAAGAACTGCTTGGGCTGCAATAAACCAGTCAGCTATTGGATTCTAGGTGCCATGTGTTCATGCTCTGCATGTCAACAATATATTTGACCAATCAGATGGACTTTCATAGCTCTTGATGCACACATGCATTTAGATGAAAGTGACAGACAACTTAAAATGCTCAGAAAACTTAAAATGCTCGTGTATAACATGTTCAGCTAACGTGTATGAAAAGCTAACGTGTATAACATGTAAAGCTAACGTGTATAACATGTAAAGCTAACGTGTATAACATAAGCTTACGTGTGTAACATGTTTGCTAATGTGTATAGCATGATGATAATGTGTATAACATAAGCTGACATGTATAACAAGTGAAGCTAATGTGTATAATTTAAGCGGACATAACATTGTAAGCTAACGTGTACAACATTGTCAAAAGACCCAGTATACAGAATGTCTTATATTCCCAAAATATATGGAAAATACATGATTTATAAACCATGCTAACTATGCTACAATAAGAAAAAGCCTAAAAATAAGTCTTACAGATTATCTGTCATAACAAACATTTATTTTCCAATTCTTTATGCGGCCTTTGATTGCTTTAAACGTCTAGATGTGGCCCTTTGGGGAAAAAAAAGTTGCCCACCTCTGATCTACACCCACAGTGGACGCTGCAGCCGGGAGAATTGTGAGTTGTTGTGAAACAGGCCCAATCGGACAATCCAAAGAAGTTTCAGAAACCTTTAACCCTCTCAGTTTTAAAGGGAGCTCGATATCTTTATGTATTGACGCAGTTTGTCGAGCCCAGCAGACCGCTGCTCCGTAGCTGCCTGAAAATTGCCTGAATCCACAACCTTTCAACCGGCTGGTTATCTATAGCCTGCAGCCCCCAAAGAAATTCAACATCTTACCACATAATCTGCTCAGGACCTCAAAAGATTTTAAGCACTGAGTTAGCTTTTTAAATCAGTGAAATATTGCTTTTCAAAAGAAAATGAACTGAAGATATTTGGTCTTTAGTTTAATTATTTGGTCTTCATGAGAAAATGGACTCTGAGTAGTTAGCGCTTTAATGTCTGGTTGAAGTGGAGCTCAACCATTGATGTGGAAAGTAATTCATTACTTTTCACAGCCTGTGTGGACTTGCAGACGGAATAACAGAACAGCGTTTGATTCTAGAGGCACTTTTTAAAACTACTTGTTTATCATTCGCCTTCACATTGATTTTCTAGACTTGAATGTTTTATACAACTTAAAGTTTTTATTGATTAATTTTTAATTTATAGTTAAGTTCTGTCTTAACTCCACAGTAATGACTGTCATTGCCATACATTGTTTGTCTCTGTGATATTGAAAAGGCATGTGACAGTGTTTGTTTTCTTTTTCTTTAATAGCATCTTTTTTTTTCCTTCAGTGGCCTGTCACCTGTTAATATGTACTGTACACACAAGCATAAAATAGTGTTTCCCCTACCATTATACAAGCGGGGTGCCCCACCCCATCAACAGAACTGAGCACCCTGCCTACTAAACTGAACTCCCCCTTCCTCGACACTGACATAGTGCCAAGCTAGCAGTGTGCAATACAGGTGCTCTAGCTAATAAGCTAAAGGCGCCTCTTCCCTCATGCTGACCCCTGCTGCCCCCACTCAAAAACTGTTGTACAAGCTGCACTCAGACATGTCTCCGTCTCTCCCGTCAACAAAAATCATGGATGAGAAGAGCACCCCACCATAACAAGTTAACTAGGGGAAACACTGAAATATCAAATAGAAAATAAAAATGGGTGTTACTATTAGGGATGGGGCCGATCCAGTATCGATATCAGACTCCGATACCAGAATAATTAAGTATCAGATTTTTCTGATCCAACCTGCAGAGATTTCCGATCCATGATGCATGTCTGTGTCTGCTCTGCACGTTGGCTTCAAACTATGGAATGGATTTCCTGAACGGAGGTGTGTCTCATGAACCCAGAGTAATAAGACCCGCCTCTCATTCAGGAAATCCATTTCACAGTTTGCAGCCAGCTACAACGTGAGTTCTGAGTGACCAACACTTTAGCTAACAGCTAGCCAACTTTTCATCATAACATGTCCGCTGTGTGGAAGTATTTTACACTAAACACCAAAATACAGCAACGTGCAATGTCTGCAGAGCCATAGCGCCACATTAAACCATTAGTTTTACGTTTAACATTTGAGCTCTTGTGTTTTTAGCAGTTTGCTCCTCTTGCAGAACCCGTAGCAGGCAACCCGACCTCGGCCAGCCACGCCCAGTCCGCCCAGCTCAGGTTGCCCGTTTTGGCGGAGGGGCATCTGAGCGTGGCTGACTGAAATCAGACTGCCTGCTTCGGAAAACAAGAAAAACACAACACTGAAGCCACAGAGCTCAAATGTTTACCAAGAAGTTGCTAAATTTCATCGTAATTAAAGACCAACCACCATCATTTGTAGAAAATGAAGGATTTCTCAGCTTGATACTTTAAGCCAAGATATAGTTTACTTGCCAGGAGATGTTTATCAGTACAAGAGTAGACAGTCATAAAAAAGTTTAAGAATTAAAAATTACAAGAAAATTGTATAACAACAACCCATAACATAAACAGCTACATTATAAAACAATGTAAAATACTAAAAACAGGAACATTTCGGTGTTGGTTTATGTCATGAACTTAGCAGATGTAAAGCTATTTTATATTTTATATAATTCATTTATTCATTCATTTAAAAGAGACAAAATAAAACAAATTCATTAAAAAGAAAACATTGAATGAAAAGAGTGCAGAAAGAAGAAAAAAATATATCACCCCATTATTTAAAAGAATATAAAAAAAAACTTTAAACAATAACTTTAATTAATCACTTTAATATCCACTTTAAACCTAGGAATAAAATATAACACATTTTGTGTTAGCAGAATTTAATTGTAACTTTGAAATTTCATACAACATTAATAAAATTTACCTCAAGTTGCCTTTTTGCACATGCATGCATATATGTGTACACATTGTACTTGAGAGGAGATTATTACAGCCTCATATAAAATCAATGATAATGAG
>JARVLU010000599.1:18114837-18137349 GCA_031762415.1 Simpsonichthys santanae | reverse complement strand
GGAGTAAAGGAGGCCATCTTTGTGAAAAGAAACCGTCCATCATTAAACAGAGGTGGAGGCCTCCGTGTTCAACTGCCCCTCTCTTACATTGCTGTTCATAACTCAGCATCAGGGTGCTAATGATCCATCGTTAGGCTGATGGTCCTCCTTAATCATGTGATCAGCTGGTTTTGGCTGTCCGCAGCAAACTGGTTGATCCACTACGAGAAGGTGCTATTTGTAAGACTGAGGTGAATACAGCTCCTCAGACTGAGGAAGTCTTTCGGAGGAAAGACGAAACGTTTCTACAATTTTTATTTATTTATTTTTTGAATGTCCAGAGGACCAGAATTAACCGTTTTAGACTGAATGACCAGGTTTATTCATGAACTGATCAGTTTTTTCTTCTTCCTCTCCGATGGTAAGGCTGTATTCCAAGACATCATCAGGACTCTTCAGACAGAGACGTTTAACTGGGATTAAGCATTGTTACAATGCATACTGATGATCGAACAGTGTAGTTAGGACACAAACACATGGAGCAATTTGGTCACTGGCATCAGCTACAAAGTAACTGTCAGACGAGCCCTGGTGTCATTTAGAGCAGGACTATCCAGCAATTTACTGTTTTTTAAAGACAACTGGGAAAAGAGGGAATGAGTAAAGTCGTCTTTATATCAGTCGACCAGTTACACCAAGTTATAGCACAGTCCTCTTTGATTCTTTCTATTAAGTTATATTCAGTGTTACAAAGTATTTTCTTAAGTAAATAAATCTTATAAACATACTGAAGTCAGAATATTTGATCATAAAGATTGTTTTTAAACTATGATCATGTTATTTCGGCACAGCGTTTTGTTATGGTTATATTTCTGCGCACGTTTGACAACACTGCTAAGGAATGAGGATGTTGACGAAGAAAAGTGATGACTCTTTGTTGCATTTCTTGCACGTCAGGCTTCTGAAACTCATTTTAGGTGTGTCTCTGCGTGTGCGTCTTCGTGGGTGGTTTTGTTTAGATGTCTTCACCTTGTGTATGTTTATGGGGCAGAGAAGTGTCTTTTCTTTCTTACTGTGCAGCTGCAGTTGTTTTACTCATTCTTACATTGTGAAGAGTCTGAATACCTGATGGAATACACTCTGGTCTCGTGTTACTTTACATTTCCTGTATGTCCGTTCTGAAAAGCTGCTGGTTCCAGATCTTCCAGTTTCGAATCTGTCAGGGCTGTTCATTCTTCCTGCTGTCTTCCAGGCGGACGAGGAGAGAAACTATCACATCTTCTATCAGCTCTGTGCGTCAGCTAAACTGCCTGAGTTCAAGACTCTGAGGCTTAGTAAGTCACATGCACTCCTGCCTCCTCACACACACTTCATTACACCAGAGGCAGCCATCAAACGCACTGTAAAATGTTGTCTTTGTGTTCAATGTTATTGTGTAAAGACTTATTTTTCTTGAGTGGCATGCTTTGAGCAGATTTCAGAGTTTCCAGTTTTACATATAATTCACAAACAGCCCACTTTTTTATTATTTTTTTTTTTTTTTTTTTTTTTTTTTTTTAACAAGAATCACAATTTAGTCTTCAACATATTCTTAGTGGCACAGTTTTTATGTTATTTGCTGTTCTGTTTTTTTTTTTTTTTTTTTTTTTAGTCAAGTACTGAAAGTTACATTGCATTTTTATTTGAAGAGAAAGTGTGCGCACATAAAATAAAGCTTTTATGATTCTGCTGATGTGACCAAATCACGAACAGCTGCTCTGTGTGTTAGATGTCGGTATACCATGATTGAACTAATAGACGTTTGGTAACGTATGTGGTCACTCAAAAATCTTAAAACAAATCAAAGAGCAGTTTAATATTTGGAACAATTCAATATCTGCACGGCAGAAAAGTTGCCAAAGCACTGAGCCAAAATCTGTTGTCTGTAATTCACTGAATCTCCAACAAAGATAACAAAGATCACAATTAATTGCCTTTATTTATTTTTTATTTTTTTATGTGTTGCCGCTCTGACAAGCATGTTTTATATCAGCTCAGATGGACTGCACTGTCTTCTTGATGTAAATCCATCTCTGAGTCTGTGGTTGAACAGCCTCCCAAAAAGAGTGTTCACACTGTGGACATGCACCTGCTCATCGTGGACACACACTCACACACACACAGCTGCTGTCTTTTCCTCTCCTGCCGACTTCCTGGCTCTCTTAATGGAGCGGTTGTCACAGTCATGTCAGTGCCTCTTGTTGCCAGGCAACAGGACAGACTAATTAAGTGCTAAGTGTGTATAAAGACCTTGTTTGTGGAAAGTTGGGATAACATCACTCGTGCACAGAGGTGCTTTTGACTTTATTTCTCTGAACCTGAAACTCTCACTGGCATCGATCTGAGACTGAACACGCACCAGGCAGCTCTTTGAGTTAATTATTGTCTGAGAATTAGATTTTACAAGCGTGCAAGAAGTAAAAGGAGTCCCGCTGTAGAAGCGCAGGGTGCAGCATCTTCTGTGCTGTGCAGTCTCGGCAGTCCAGCGTCTTACTCTTATCCAGGATCACTTTATTAAAATCCCTGATACTTGACTTTTAACTTCTGTCCTTTATTTAATTGATGAATCTAATCAGTGTTTTTTTTTGTTACTTGCAAGGTTATTGAGCACTAAGTGAGAACAACCCAGCCTTTGTTGCTTGCCACAGTTTCAGTTTGTTTATTTTACAGACATCACTTTGACAACTGAGGCAGGGTACACCCAAGCTGCACAATGTAAAGCTTCATTTAAAGCATTTACTGTACTTTAACTTATCCATGCTTTCTTTTTTCAGGCAATGCAAATGACTTCTTGTACACCAGGCAGGGTCGCAGTCCTGTTATCGATGGCGTGGATGACTCCAAAGAGCTTTGCACAACTCGACACGCCTTCACACTGCTGGGTAGGAAACACACATCATACGCAGCTTCCAGTGCTTTTATAATGTAATGTAGTTGTGTGAAAACTCCTCTATCGGGTTTTAACTGTAAACAGAGCATTTTAAATAATCTGCTGCAGGAAAACAGAACTTTGTTAGTACCTGCTCTCATAAGGCATCGTACACTTTGTTGTGTGTATGTGTGTGTATACCTAGAGGTTTGTGTTTTTGTCTTTTGCAGGTATTAACGAGTCCAATCAGATGGGGCTGTTCCAGGTTTTGGCAGCTATTCTTCATCTGGGAAACGTGGAGTTAAAAGAAAAAGATTCAGACAGCAGCATTATTGCTGTAAGGATATTGTATTTACTGCCACATTACAAAGGATATTCATCACTTTTATCTGCATTTACTGTCTGCAAACACTAAGTACAGTAGTCCCGCGTTTATCGCGGGGGTTACGTTCCGGACCCCGCCCCCCTGCAATAAGTGGAAATCTGCAAAGTAGGGATGTTATATTTATTTTAGTATTTATATATATTAAGACTTTAGAAACCCTTCCCTGTTGACTTCTGGGGAATGTAGTCCTTTTGAGTGGCGATAGTGTAGGCTTATTGAGGGAAAACTACTAAATGGCGGTGCCTGTCTGAAGTTTTTTTTTTTCATTAGCTTTTTACTGTATCCCGTACTGTCCCGATCACATATTAAAGTTGACAATTGTGTGCCGTGCACACATTTTTTTTCTTCTCATATACAATCTTACTTTGAAAAACCACGAAAGATCAAGTCCGCAAAAGTCGAACCGTGAATGAGCGAGGGACTACTAACTAATAAACAATTTTTTATAATTTAAGTCCAGAAAATTCCTTTCATTTACTTAAATCCTATTGTGTTTCTGTATTGTGTATTTAATAATTGTTTTTCTTCCTCTTTAGTCTAACAATCTCCACCTGACGACGTTCTGCGAGCTGGTGGGTGTGACCTACAAGGACATGTCCCAGTGGCTGTGCCACAGGAAGCTGAAGACGGCAACGGAGACGTACATCAAGCCCCTGTCTCGCCTTCAGGCCACCAACGCTCGAGACGCCTTATCCAAACATATCTATGCCAAACTCTTCAACTGGATTGTAGAGCATGTGAATAAGGCTCTGGTCACCAGTACTAAACAGCACTCCTTTATTGGCGTGCTCGACATCTACGGGTACGTCCCTGCAGCAGCTAATCAGTGCAGAGTGTAAACGAAACAGGAAGTTGTTTTACTAAAACATCTGTCAAAAGATTAACTTCACCTGTTCTTTTTGTTCATAAGGTTTGAAACATTTGAAATCAACAGCTTTGAACAGTTTTGTATAAACTATGCGAATGAAAAACTCCAACAACAATTCAACATGGTGAGCCGCATGAATTTTATCTGTCAAACTGACATTTTTAGTCGCTGGCACGAGTATCTTTGGTGTTTGCGTGTTGCAAGTGGAAAAGTAAAGTCCTCATCTTGTGTGTGTGTGTCTGTGCACAGCATGTGTTCAAGCTGGAGCAGGAGGAGTACATGAAGGAGCAGATCCCCTGGACTCTGATTGATTTTTATGACAATCAGCCCTGCATCAACCTCATCGAGGCCAAGATGGGCGTCCTAGATCTGCTGGACGAGGAGTGCAGGGTGCTGTATATTTATTTAGGAAAATGTCTATTAAATGGATACTATGGGGAGGTTGAATTGTGTTGATAATATATGACCAGTCAATAGTTTATTTGTTAGAAGTCAGAATTGTAGTTTGGTTAATCTGAGGGGTTCTACAGTCAGGGGCCATTCAAGAGTAAGTTTCAACCAAAACTCAAAAAATTCCTCAGTTTCACAATTTGCCGCTTTTGCACATTTACTTTGTCCCTTTTTAACAGAACAATATCTGTGTTTCTATGCGTAGTGGCTATTTGATGAATATCTCTGCTGATCAGCTGTTTGTTGCTCTGACAGTCTAATCTCAACACAACTGCAGTCAGCAGGATATGGTTGTGCTACACACATTGTTCAGTAGAAAAAATGGGCAGAGTCAGTAAATGTCTCTTAGTAGACTAGTTCTAAAACTTTTAATATAAGGTTCCCTTGAGTTTGAGTTTAAATTTGCTCTGGAATTAACCTTTTCCTGTTTCTTCATGACTCATGGGAATTTCTTCCTACTTGTCCAAACAGATCATTCTGACTTCTGTCTGAAGTAGGTAAGATACTGATTATTCTTGGGCAAACTCTGCTGAAAAACACATAAAAACTATTCTATACAACTGCACCAGCTGAAATATGTAAAACCTAAAAACATGAAAACTGTAGGCGGAATTATGTTGAATGTAAACAAGCATATAAAGTGAAGTTGGTCTCGGCTGCATATTGAACAGGGGCTTCTGGGCTTCACACCCACATTCTGCTTCACAGCTATTCAGCTTCTCACGGACTTTTGTAGTTCCTGCCACCTACACATCTTGTTACGGTGAATAAAATGTCCGTCGTCGAAACTTCCGAGCTTAACGAGCTTAATTTTTGTCAGAACCTAGGTCAGTAGAAGTACCAAGGGCTTAAATTTGTAACATTTTCAATACGCAACAGAAACTAACTTCACACACTTTCAAAGCTCAGCCAGCATCTTATCTCTGTGGATCAAACAAGGCTGTTTTATGGACTGTTGACACTCGAGGTGGACCACATTGCGGATACCTTGACAAAGACATGACATGATTTTACTTTATTATTTGTAAAACACAACAGATGTACTTATTATGGAAGGCTGTACATTTTTCTTCTCATTTTTCTGATTGTTGATGTTTGATAACAGATGCCAAAAGGTTCAGATGATTCATGGGCTCAGAAATTGTACAACACCCACCTAAAGACTTGTTCTCTCTTTGAGAAGCCGCGCATGTCCAACCGCGCCTTCATCATACAACATTTTGCAGACAAGGTGGGCCCGCAGGAGGTTTCTTTTTCTCCATGCTGTTAAAAGTTAAACAGGTCATTAACTAAAACAGAAATGGTTGCCTTTTAAACTTGTTTATTAAAACATTTGCTTTTATGGATTTTGCTGTATTTGTTGACTTTAGTATTTAAGCACAGGGAACATAAGCATTGTATTCTTTAAAGTTATATTATCAATTGAAAATGTAACTATTTCATTAAAGTGACCTTTCAGCTGTCTCCTAAGCTGATTGTTCTTGTTGAACAGGTCGAGTACCAGTGTGAGGGTTTCTTGGAGAAGAACAAGGACACGGTAAATGAAGAGCAGATCAATGTGCTAAAAGCCAGCAAGGTGAGACACAAAACATCTACATGGTGACCGTTGCAATCAGCCATAACAACCAGAAGCAGCGTTTTGTGAGCCTTTAGAAAATATATCAAAAGAAGTCAGGAAGTCTTCAGCTCAAATAGGCCAAAAAACATTAATTTTCTCCTAATGTTTTCCTGGAGCTCATTTGAAAATGTTCAGCTGGCGTGGAAAGGCGGTTAGAGAAGTTTGTAATGGCCTGGAAAAAACTGAAACGAGGATCCAATCACAGTCTGAGCTCTTTTGTCAGTTTTTAGCAGGATGTTAAAATTGATTTTTTTTTTTATCCAAATGTACATTAGGTCATTTGTCTTATCCATACCCATCACATTGTATGTTTATTTATTTATTTATTTTTTATAATTACTGTAAAAAATTGCTTTATTGTAAATTTGTATTAAAAAGTAAAGGCTGTTTTCACAGGCTGCTCACAGTCACAGTCTTCTACTGTTATTTATTTGTGTAAATTCTGTCTTATGAACCTGTCAGTGCATTGCTTTAAAAAGGTTGAGCTGCAAGTACTGAAGAATATCTCCTCTTTCTAGGATGGTCCAATGTTTCTCAGACAAAAGAGCTAATTTTGGAAGCATCAGTTCATCTTTTCTTACAGTTTCCACCTGCATGGCAGCTATTTAGGCTGTTTTGCAAAACCCCCAAACACAAACTTGATCCTAAATTGACAGGAAATATAACCTGGAGGATAGAGGAATTGGCGCCCTCTACTGGCCATGACACAGGCAAACCAATCAAAGTCATAAAGTTCAAGAATCTTTATTATCCCCTAAATTTGTTTCACATTCAGTAATAATAATAATAATAATAATAACAATATGTTTTATTTGTAGGCACCTTTCTTGGCACTCAAGGTCACCTTACATAGTGAAGTATAAAAACAGACACACTATTATATACACAGTAAAAAAATAAGTAAAAAATAGAATTTAAATAAGACAGTGCAGTTGCAATCACAGTGCGTAGGCTACTTTAAACAGATGAGTTTTGAGATTGGATTTGAAACGTGGCAATGAGTCTGTGTTGCGAAAATCATGTGGGAGTGAATTCCAAAGCTGGCACACAAAACATCCATACCAGATAAAACATTCAAATACCAGTACAGAAATCATCACTGTTTGCTGAGAAGCCTGATCACTACAGGGATGAATGAGTGTTTCAGTCTGTTTGTTCTATATCTGGGCAGCAGATACCTGAGTCCAGAGGTAGCAACCTGAACTCCCCATGGTGTGGGTGATCAGGATCTGCCAGAATCAGCTTGGCCTTGTTTACCAACCTCACCTTGTGTAGGTCAGTGAGGTTCTATAGGACTATTGCAGCAGTTTTGCTGCACATCCTGACGTGATGAACCTCTGACATGGCTCATTGATATGACACTGATATGTGTGATAAATAGCAAGACAAAACATGAAATAGTGCAGAAAATATAGTGAGTTCATACAGTGGTCAGATTGTTTATAATTTTCAACAGCTTAATTCCACATTTATTAATTGACAGAATTATTTTGATTCAAATGTGATCTAAATTAGTTGATCACGTTTTCATTAACATTGTGCTAGTTTATGTGTTTTGGTACTTGTTTACTATCTGTGTGTGGATCTGCTTTTTTAGGTCACAACAGGCTTAAGTCTTTATAACCTCACTGCTGGTTAGAGTTACACACACACACACGCAGAGAGAGACACACACACACACACACACATCGAATATAACAGTGTGTTTTTTTTAAAATGCCTTTAACTGCGTTTAGTCCTGACTCAGCAGAATAAGTAGGAATTAAAATGCAGATCCTTGCTGCTCTTAATGTACTCACACACACACACACACACACACACACACACACACACACACACACACACACACACACACACACACACACACACACACAAAACACACTCAGATTTTAACAATTGGGGTTAAAAGATAACTAATTCTTAATTACATTTAGTATTTTTTATTTTCTTTTTAGTTCTCCACAGAGGTTGCTTTTATTTTCTATTGAGCTAATGCTCAGTTTCAACTCAGCTTCACCAAAATTCACATTTACATTTTGTCTTTAAGAAAAACATGTCATTTCAATCCGCTTTATTCTGAGTGTCTGCCCATAACCAGACAACCCCGTCTAAAAATTCAACTAGTAAGAGAGTATCTACAAAAATAATGTATAAACCTATAGCCTCTGTTCTCTTCAACATGTCATCAAATTACATCAACTACCAAAAAGCCTGAACCCACTCAGGGTAAGAAGCGAGGGAGTCAGTCCTGCTTTTTTAGAAAAAAAAAGTTTAGTTTTCAGATTGGAAAACATAAAATCCATGAATACATGAGAGCTTCTGTTTTTAATGTGTTTTCTAGTACAGTATATCCATCTATTTTCTTTATCCGCTTTTTCCTTCCCGGGTCATGGCAGATCTGGTCTCTATCTCCACTGGTTCATGCTTTATCCGATACACATGATTTCTGTCACCTTTGAAAGATTTGACTCACTGCAGTTCTTTAAGATGAGGAGATTCTGCACTGTGCAGAGGTTTTGTCAACCATGCACAGCTGCAGGAAATTGCAGTTTATTATAGTTTAACCAGGAGCTGTGACAGAATAATTGATTTAAATTACTAGTTTGCACTGGTGTCCCTGACCGTCTGCATACAGTTGATATTTCACTGAACCTTGGTGTTATGCTGCTCGAAACTACATCAAGACCTGCAAGAAACGCAGTTTACTTTTCTCACGTCTGGCAAGCTTAATCAATGAGTCACTTTAAAGAAACGCCTGATTTCCCATGTTCTTTCAGTTCTTCGTTTTGTTTGAATTTAGGGAAATGTGGGAACATTTTATCCACTTAGTTGAAATCCTTGTAAATTGTGAAATAACTCACGTCTCCCCTTCATCCACTCAGTATTTTAGTTTGGTTTTCATTTTATTTTATTTTTTTTTACAATCCTTTTTTTATGGATGGTGATCCATGATGTTTAACTTTTATTTCCTTGAATCTTTCATTTTAATGCCATTGTGTTTGTCGCTGTCTTCCATGTGTTTTGTCCCCATCATGACAACCTTCCCCACCAACAGAAGGTAAACAACGCTGGTCCGCCTTTTAGCTCTCAGCACTTTTCCTCGTTTCTCTCTCTGTGACACTGAGCTTTTACACTAACGAGGAGTTGTGTGTTCCTGTGTTTGTTGCATGCGTGGCGTCACTGACACTGTAGGAGGACAGTAAGGGAAGGAAGGAGGAGTTATTTTTATCTTTCAGTAATTCAGAGCAAGCAGCACCCTTTTATTTATTTATTTTTTAAACTGCGGCGTCCTGCTTTATGATGCAGGTTGGAGCAGCAGCATGGCACTGCTTTAAAGGACGACGCAGCTCCGTCATTAAATGGAAGTGGACTTGTTTTGTTTAACCACATTAATGGTCATATGAACACTGTTTGTCAAACACTGTAACCTTTTCATTATGTGTGTTGTTCTTCATCCTTTATATCTTGACTCTCAGCAAGTTTCTTTAAAATCTAAAAAAAAAAAAATAATCAAGTGACATCTTCTCACTCGTTGAAGCAGTTGTGTGAACATGTTGAATAACCCATCATGTCTGAATCAATTAAAGATATTATGATTTTAAGATGGTAACTTCACTGCTGTCGTTCTGCTTTGTAAGCCTGTACTGCAGCAGTGTCTGATCCAGGGGGGCATCATCTTGCACGTTTTAGATGTTTCTCTGCTTGAACACACTTCATTAGAAAGAGTGGGAGATCAACAGGCTTCTGCAGAACTTGTAGACGTGATAAAAAGTTAATAGTGTGTGAATGTTTATGAAGCATTCACACTATTGTTCCATTTTTCTTCCGTACGTTTTTCAGCATCTTTCTTGTTCCACAATTTTTTTGCTATTTCAACAAATCTTATGTCAAAAATATTCAGCTCGTTCAGGAGAAAGGGGCTATGACTTTGGTATTAGTGCAACTTTAGCTTTTTGAAATATTTAGCCTTTTCTGCTACTTGTTTTTTCCTCATAGAAAATGAATTGAGCTCATTTTACATCCTTCAAATCTTTAGATCTGTTTACAACCTTTAACTGCTCCTTTCACATTTTGTTCTGGTTCAGCTTCTTTCAGCTTCCTTGTGCAAATTTACACTTTTTTCCAGCTGTTTTTTTTTTTTCAGCTGTTTTGAGATAAATTAAATATTTTCTTGTTAAATTTTACTACTTTCAGCCTAATTAACCTCTTTGTTATTTTCAGCTTGTTGTGCTCCTTTTAGCTTTTTTCTGCTAGCGTTCTGCTAGTTTTAGCTTTTTCCATTAATTCAATTTTGTTTGTTTTTTAGCTCATTTCTGTTCTTTCTGTTTCTTTCCGGTAGTTTAAGCTTCTTTTTTGCCTTTTCAGCTAATTTTCTGCTTTTTTAAAACTGATTTCCTAATTTATTTTTGCTAATTTCAACCTAATTCAGTTAATGTCTTCTTTCTGTTTTTTTTTTTTTTCTGCTAACTTTGTCTTTGTTTTTCCATTTCAGCTACATTTCAGGATGTTTTTGAGCTAATTCCAGCTGTTTTTCAGCAAGTTCTTCAGCAATAAGCATTCACACTGCATTTTCACTGGAAATGCAATTTCTCCAGTTGAATCTGCTGTGCTGGAGCAGAGAAACAAATAAAAAATGCAGGCTAGTGGCCTTAACCAGGTTCAGATGCTGCTGCTATACAAACTGATTTTTAAAAAAAGAAAGAAAAAAAGGCCAAACAGTGTGGCTTTAAAAAGAGACCACCATTAAATTTAAATAATATTTTCACAGTGGAAAAGAGAAAAATTAACTCTAGCCTCCAGCATTTATCAGCTGCTTTGTTTAACAGAGTTTATTGTTCCCAGTTCAACCTGCTGATGGAGCTGTTTCAAGATGAGGAGAAGGCGACCAGTCCCACGGGTCAGGTTCCTGGCACCGGCGGTCGAACCCGGCTCAGCATCAAACCTGACAAGAACCGGGACATGAGCAGCAAGGAGCACAAGAAGACCGTTGGCTGTCAGGTGGATATCTCAGCTTCCAGCTGGAAATTGGATTTTGACACGAGGTCATGATTCAGTCAAATCTTTTAGTCTAAACCAGCGAGTCACAGAGTTTTATTTTTCATTTTAAAGATTAGGAGTGCACTGTTTAACAGTTTAAAAGTCAAGATTGTTGCATGTTTCATTTCCTTTCTTGTAGTTCCGTAACTCTTTACAAATGCTGATGGAGACTCTGAATGCGACCACTCCTCACTACGTGCGCTGCATTAAACCCAACGACTTCAAGCTGGCCTTCTCGTGAGTTTCCCATTTCTGTTTGTTTGTTTTGTTTGTTTTGCTGAAGTGTAATCTGAAATAAACCTAATGAATTTTTGTCATCAGATTTTTTTTTCTATTATCTCAGTTTACAATTTAGCCTCTGTAGTAATTACCGTAACTTTTTTGTAACAAAGCGTTGATCTTACTGGTTGCAGACCTGTGACAGGGCATCCTTTTTGCTCCTGTGAGATTTGGAGCAGACATATTAATTATGGTTCTGGGCGTGTTGGCAGGTTTGATCCCAAGCGAGCGGTCCAACAGCTTAGAGCTTGTGGTGTTCTGGAAACCATCCGCATCTCTGCCGCAGGCTTCCCATCCAGGTAAGCTACTGATGGAGAACAGAGACCATAGTATAGATGCTGCTTGTGTCTTCATTACCTCCATTTTAACAGATGAAGCCCAGAGATGTTCCTTAAAGTTACCTGAACAACCTCACACTGTTTCAGAGAGCAGCCATGTTCAAGAATGTCTCTCTAAATCAGTTATTGGCATTTCTTCCTTCACTGATCATTACTACATTTATTTTGACCTAATAAAAAATCATGGACTGCACAGTAGATGCTGAACACGGTCCTCTATTTCCTGACTTGCACTTTTTCGTAAAGGCAGCAGGTGGTTGAACTTTCTCATTTTCCTCCTTAAAAACACAAAGAATTCTTGTTGTTCTTGTTCTTCTTGTTGATGTTCTTCTTCTTCTTGTACTTGTTCTTGTTGTTGTTTGTTCTTCTTGTTCTTCTTGTTGTACTTCTTCTTCTTGTTGTACTTGTTCTTCTCCTTCTCCTCTTCCTCCTACTGCTTCTTATGCTGCTTCTTTCTTCTTTTTTTCTTTCATTTTTCTTCTTTCAGCCTTTCTTTCTTAGGTCACCACAGCAAGTCATCCTCCTCCATCTCACTCTGTCTTCTGCATCCTCTGTCCTCGCTCCAACTACCTCCATGTCCTCTCTAACTGCATCCATACATCTCCTCTTTTTCTTTTTCCTGGCATTTCTAACATCCTTCTACCAATATACGCACTGTCCCTCTGGACAAGTCCAAACCATCTCAGTCTGGCCTCTCTAACTTTATCTCCCAGTTGTTCAACCTGTGCTGTAGCTCTGATGATCTCATTCCTAATCTTATCCATCCTCGTCACTCCTGAGGAGAACCTCAACATCTTCATTTCTGTACTTCCAGTTCTTTCTCCTGTCTTTTTGTCCATGCCACTGTCTCCAGACCATATAGTATAGCTGGTCTCACAACTGTCTTGTAAACTCAGGAGACTGAATATTTAATTCTAAGTGTGTGTGTAAACAGTGCTGATTGTTGAGAATGACATTTCCTGCATTTGCAGTGTTTTACATGAACATGGGAAGCATTTCCTCTAAATGCAAATGAGCAAACTGTACCTGTTGAAAGAGATTCTGTGTGGTTGAGAGCCAAGTCAGAGACTTGACGCTCGCTTCGTGAGGGCGTAGTGAATTAGACCAATTCACAAGTTCTGAAATTGTGCCAGCAAAGCACTTGCAACATGTTAGTGAATCTGCGTGTTAAATGTCTGTTGTATTCTGCGTTCTTGAAATACTTAAAAACTCCTACAGCAGTTAGTGTAACTCAAAACATTTTAGTTTACTGTACATTTTTAAGATTTTACTGTGGTGCTCAAAACTGTCATCATTCAAGCTTTAGATCTTAACTTCATAGTTTGTTCTTTTATTGGTAGAAAAAGCTAGAAGAGATTTCAGCATGACTCACATCAGTTGAATGTTGTTGTTTTTTTTTTCTTATTGAATGCTTCAGGTTACGTTTATCAATCAAAAACAGATATGAAAGCATTCTCTGTGAATTTACTGTGGGAATGAACAACCACAGGAATCAAACAAAGTGTGTTTGTGTGTGTGTGCACATGTCAGATGGACGTACCAGGAGTTCTTCAGCCGTTACCGAGTGCTGATGAAGCAGAAAGACGTGCTCCCCGACAAGAAGCTGACCTGCAAGCACGTTTTGGAGAGATTAGTGGAAGTCAGAATGATTTTAAACTTGCTTTTCCTCATAAATGTTAAATTTATTGTTTCCATTGATGATGCCGGCTGTTTTGTTTGAAAGCATGTTTGTTTTAGCCTAACTTTTGGCCTGTGTTTGCTCCCCAGGACCATGACAAATATCAGTTTGGTAAGAGCAAAATCTTCTTCAGGGCTGGCCAGGTGGCTTACCTGGAGAAGCTGAGGGCAGACAAGCTGCGCGCTGCATGTATTCGCATCCAGAAAACAATCCGTTGCTGGCTCGCTCGCAAGAAGTATCTGCGCAAACGCAGTGCCGCCATCACCATCCAGAGGTTTACCAGAGGTTACCAGGCCCGCTGGTGAGTGGCCAATAATGGCACTGAATCTCTTCTCATCACATTTTTATTCTTCAATGCCATAATATGTAAAACATTTCTTAGACGAAATTGAAAGTACAGTAGCCTCTCGTTTACCATGGGGGTTACGTTACATTCCAGACACCAAACTCTGTAAGTGAACATCCGTGAAGTAGTCGCATTCTATTTTTATTTATTTATTTTAGTATTTATATATTTTTTAAGGCTTTATAAACCCTTCCCACACTCTTTCAATGTTCTAAACTCTTAAACCTACATCATTTTAACAACATACGTACAGTACTGTATATGTAGGTACTAACTTTTACTCACCAGCTCTGCAGAACTGCAGTGGCTCGGTTCTGGTCCCACTCTGTTCATTTCTGCAGATCTAACCTGCAGCGATGAAGCCCACACTCAATGTTCTTAACTCTTAAACCTACTCATTTGAACAACATACTTATATGTAGCTATTAAATTTTACTTACTAGCGCGTCCCCGCTTGGAGGTTCTCGTGGGCCGGCTACCAATTCTCAGATTTACAGATGGATTTGGAGGTCCGGTTCGGTGGGTTCCGTGTGGATCTCTACATCTGCTATGCGCCAAAGTCACTGTAATAAGCACCAAACTTTTTCCGATCAGATCAAAACTTTCCCTCTAGTATTTCAGCTGAAGGCAATGAGGCTTCTGGGAAATGTAGTCCTTATGCGTGGGGATACAGTGTAGGGCTTATTGAGAGAAAACTACAAACTGGTGGCGCCTGTCTGAAGTATTTTTTTTTTTGTTAACACTATCCCATACAGTCCCAATCATGTGAGTAATATTAAAGTTGACAATCATGTGTCATGTACAATTTGATTTTTCTCGTGTTCAATCTTACTTTGAAAAACCACAAAAGAGCAAATCTGCGAAAGTCAAAACTGCGAAGTAGCGAGGGACGACTGTATTTGTAAAAAATCAATCTGAATTTTTCTTCTCTGCAGCCTGGCTAAGTTCATGCGCCGCACTCAGGCAGCCACCATCATCCAGAAGTACCAGAGGATGTGTGTGGAGAAGAAACGCTACAGGCAGAAGCAGGCTGCTGCTTTGGTTGTGCAGACCATTCTCAGAGCTTACATGGCTCGGCAGCAATACCAGGCGGTAAGACCTGCAACGTTTAATTTACTCTTAAAATCCTCAACCTTTCTTTTGCTTTAACATCTCCTGTCACT
Organism: Simpsonichthys santanae; assembly: GCA_031762415.1. Classification (NCBI taxonomy): domain Eukaryota; kingdom Metazoa; phylum Chordata; class Actinopteri; order Cyprinodontiformes; family Rivulidae; genus Simpsonichthys; species Simpsonichthys santanae. Next base: position 18,122,300 of record JARVLU010000599.1, on the reverse strand, counting down.
TTCTGTGTCTGGTTGTGGCTGTAGCTACTGCGGGAGCACAAGGCTGTCATCATTCAGAAGCGTATCCGTGGCTGGTTGGCCCGGTGCTGGTACAAGCGCTGCCTTGAGGCCATCGTTTACCTGCAGTGCTGCATCCGCAGGATGAGAGCTAAGAGGGAGCTGAAGAAGCTGAAGATCGAGGCTCGCTCAGTCGAGCACTTCAAGAAGCTCAACAAAGGAATGGAGAACAAGATCATGCAGCTGCAGAGGAAGATTGACGAGCAGGTAACATTCTAAACTTCAGTGTTTTTGCCAAATGTGGTAAATGGAAAACTTTTTTGGGGAGGTTCTTTAATGTTTACTATGTCCTCATAGCACAAGGAGAACCGGTTGGTCAGCGAGAAGCTCGTCAGTCTGGAGAGTTCTTACGCTGTGGAGGGTGAGAAAATGCGCAGCGAGCTGAGCCGGCTGCGCGGGGCAGAGGAAGATGCTCGAAACAAAGCCAACCAGGTGTCATCCTTGCTGGAGGAGCTGGAGAAACTGAGGAAGGAGCTGAGTGTCACCCAGCAGGAGAAGAAGACCATCGAGGAGTGGGCAAAAACATACAGAAGCGAAATGGAAAAAGTAAGGCAGGACTTTTTTTTTTTTTTTTTTTGATCCTCAGCTTTTATAGCAACATTTATTTTCCTGACAAGTTTGTTGAAGCATTTCTATGATAAATTAGTTTTGTGTTGAATTTCATGAAAACTTAATTTGCACTGCAGAATTTTACCAAGCAGCTTCTTTTCTGTGATGTTATCTGTAAAAACAACAAAAACAGTGAATCAAAACATCAAACACCAAGTGGTGACCTCCCTTAGTTTCTTAGTTTTCCTGACTCTTGTTGGATTTAGAAAACAAAAACAAAAATTCACTTATCTAGGTGACCAGAGAGAAAAGAGCCCAAGGTGGACTCAGGTGGCAGTGTTGCCCCAGGGCAGGTGAGCATAGGATGGTGGTGAGTTACTGAGGTAGACGCTGCGTTAGACGTTTGTAGTTTGGTGTAGTTTATTTCTGTTTTCTACTACCTGTATAGATCTCTGCAGACTCAGGTTGAGTATTGAGATCTCCCAAGATTAGGTAACCCCTCAGAGAAGGCAGTTTGTCAAAACAAAAGGTTTCTAGTGTCCTGCTTAATATATTCTCCTCTAGAAAAATCCAGAAACTTCCTCAGACTGAACATCAGTGACTTCACTGAATGAAGGACTGATAGATGCACAGTCGATTATCGCGGGCGTTACATTACAGACACCTCCATGATAGTTGAAAAAACGCCAAGAAGAATGTTCTATATATTTTAGTATTTATATATATTTTAAGGCTTAATAAACCATTTCCACTCTCTTGCAATGTTCTGAGCTTGTAAACCTACATAATTTAACAACATGTGTATATGTTCTGCAGAGAACTGCAAAATTTTATTTTGGTCTTGGTTCGATCCTGGTTCAGATCTGATCGGCTCTCTACAGCCGTTGAGCACCAAGACGCTTTTGAGAGGCTTCCTGCGCCGGCAAGCAACACTCAGATTGACCGATGAGGCTGGAAGTAGTTCTGGTCCAGTTCCCGGTCGGTTCCATACGGCTCTCTGCATCCACTGAGCTGAAGTCACTATGAATAAGGACCAAACTTTTTAGTCGGGTTTGGATCGGATTCCCTCCACTTCAGCAAAAAGCAGCAGCTGGAAGTACTGTTGGCTTCTGGGTAGTGTAGTTCTTTTGACTGGCCTTACAATGTAGGCTCAATGGAAGAAAACCTGTCTGAAGTATTATTATTTATTCTATTTATGGGAAGTGGTGGTGCAGAGGTTAGAGAAGATGGGCCTGTGATCGGAAAGTCGCAGATTCAACTCCCGGTACTGTCAACATGAAAATGTGGGTGGAAAAGGTGAAACACCAACAACTGCCTCCACCCTAATTTGCCCCACTCTAGGCCCCTGAGCAAAGCCCTCAAACCCCACCATCTGCTCCCTAAACAGGTCTCTCTTGAAAATGAGTTCTCGTGGCTCAAGGAGCCTACCTGGATAAATAAAAGGTAAATGAAAAAAAAAGCAATAACTTTTTATCTCAGTCTCGATCACGTGAGTAATATTAAAGTTGACAGTCGTTGAAAAATCGCAAAAGAGCGAGTCCAAGAAAGCCCAACTGTGAAGTAGGTTCATGGTTCTTTATTGTCATTTGCATCACATGTGGTACATGAAGTGGAAAGAATTTGTTTACACAAGGTCCCAGTTACACCCAAAAATAACAAAAATATAAAGTATAAAAATAAACGGTATACTGTATAAGGATCTAAGATATACGCTTAAATGCTAATAATGTAAAATAATACAGTACATTAAACGGGAGGTGGTGGCGCAGAGGTTAGAGAAGGTGGACCTGTGATCGGAAAATCGCTTGTTCAACTCCCGGTATCAACAACATCAAAATGTGAGTGGGATAGGTGAGGTACCCCCACCTGCCTCCACCCTCATTTGCTCCACTCTGGGCCCTTGAGCAAGGCCCTTAACCCCCACCATCTGCTCCTCCGGGTGCCCTAGCTGGCAGCTCTCTGCTCCACACAGAGGACTGTGGTAGCTCGGTGATCTGTGGTTGCGTCAGGAAGGGCACCCGGAGTAAAAATAATTGCCAAGTCTTTGTGCGACTTAGTTCGATGTGGCGACCCCTGAAGAAGAGAGCAGCCGAAAGAAAAAACAAACAAACAAACAAACAAAAAACTGTATTAAACATCAGCCTGAGTAGCGAGGGACTGCTGTAATGGCTGCTGTAGATTTTTACACACATCAGATGCATTTAGTTTTTCTTTGAGAGTGTGACACACGCCAGCTTTAAACAAAGTGTAATGAAATTATTATTATTTAACTCTGTGTATAGATGGTGTCCGAGCTGAAGGACCAGAACGGTTTGCTGAAGAAAGAGAAGGACGACTTGAACAGGTTGATTCAGGAGCAGAGTCAGCAGATGACGGGTAGGTTTCACCTCCTATATTAAATAGATGCTATCCTGAAGACTTGTCACTCAGTTGTGCCAAAACTACTTTTGTTCTTTTTCCCCCGTCAGAGAAAATGACTCGAGTGATAGCAGAGGAGACTCGCCGGCTGGAGACAGATCTGAACGAGGAGCGCTCTCGTTATCAGAATCTGCTCACAGAACATCTTCGGCTGGAGGAGAAGTACGACGACCTGAAGGAGGCTTACTCCTCGGTGAGAAATTTGGACCAAATTAAGAAAATCTGTTCCTGGATTTGTAATCAGACTAGGAATACATATACAGTAATGTGAATTTTATTTTACAATTTGTACAAGCTATGGAACAACAATATGCCAAGTTTTAATGGCACTGTGCTGGTTAATACAACCGTTATGATTATATAAGTTGATCTAAGAAGTGTGGGAGTCCATTGTTTTTGTTTTTAATCCGAGGCCTGTACGCTCATGTCTGCAGAACGTCTCCAAGCCTGGCCACAGGAGAACAGATTCCACCCACAGCAGCAACGAGTCAGAGTACACATTCAACTCTGAGTACACCGAATCAGAAGAAGGTTCTCGCACCAGAGACGTAAGATATCTGGCAATAAGCAAGAACGTGTCAGCCTCATGGAAGGATAAAGTTCTTGGATGCTGATTTTCCAAAACAAATTTCTGCCTGCAGTAAATGTCTGAAAAGTCTTGTATAGAATTTTATTACCTTTTTTTGTCAAAGCGTAGGATAGGAGCTTTTGTTTTCACTTTTTGAAACTCTGTTCTTTTATCAAACAGGACGTGACGCGAGGGATGGACACTTCGCTGACCCTCAAGCTGCAGAAACGTGTTACAGAGCTGGAGCAAGAGAAGCAGCTGCTGCGGGACGAGCTGGAGAACAAAGAGGACCAGTTCCAGCGGGCTAGAGCCAGGGTACCACCACCCAGTTCCTCTGCTCTCATTGAAATATAACTCCTCATCAATAAATTATACAAAAACTTAGAATAAGGAGTATAAAAGTACCTAATCAACCCTTAATAGTTTCTTATAAGACAGTACAGTTGCAGTTGAATTCAAAATGCTGTGCTGTGTCTATTTGTCTCAGCGATTGCATGAATCAAATTGTGTCTCAGGCTCACATGACTCATCGTTGCATTTTCTTTCATATTCCAGGATGACGCAGAGTTCAGGAAGGCTCGTGGAGCTGAGCTGGAGTATGAGTCCCTGAAGGTAAGTCAGTCGAGTCAAATCTAACAGCTGCTCCTCCAGTGACTCACGTGGATCCATTAATCTGATCGTAAGATTTATCAGTACCTAACTCCTGGACTGTGGACCCTCTTAGCGTCAGGAGCTCGAGTCGGAGAACAAGAAGCTGAGACACGACCTGGCAGAGATGAGGCGAAGTTTGCTTGGCGACGCTGCTACAAGTGCCGGGGCCCCAGGCTCGCCAGCTTACAAGGTGCTTCTGGATCAGCTGAACGCTTCCTGTGAGGAACTGGAGGTCCGCAAGGAGGAGGTGCTGATCCTGCGTTCTCAGCTGGTCAGTCAGAAGGAGGCAATGCATCACAAGGTAAACCATACCTACGATTTATTTATCTCCTCACTGTTCAAACCAGGGCTTAATTTGTGAACCGATCGATGCTTGAACACAAATAGCAGGCGGACTGGTTGGGTGAGGGGGGAGAAAATTCTGAAAATTAGATGTGGTTTCCTGCATTTTGGTCTATTTGGTGTATGGGTTGTTAAACAGCTTTGTTTACCTACATTTGTAAACACTCCACTTCTGTCAAGCATCCTACCCCGCCCCCTCCCCAACTTGACTGTTCCGAGCTGACTCTTCTCCACTGAATTCACTGTCCGACTCCACATGTGAAACCTCCAGGCACCTCCTCCATCTGTTCTTGGTGGCTGCCTGTGGACTCCAGCCTGCGTACAACTGTTAGCTTTGCACTCACCCCCACCACTCATTTAGGGTCAGAGATTGTTTTAAGGGTAGAAGTGGAAATGCTTACTTGAAGAGACAGCTCATCTGTACTATTAAGAAGCTCGTAAGTGGCTGTTATGTTTAAAATGAGTGTTTATGTAATTATTTTCAGTTTACATAAACAATACAAGTTTTATTCATTCAAGGCAGTCATATTTACTTTATTATTGATAAGTCTGAGAGTTACTGGAACCACGCAAACAGTTGCCAGGATGCACCGTGTCAAAATAAGAGAGTTCTTGAATCCTGTTCCGACAGGATCCAGCTCAAATTAAGCCCTGGTTTAAACAGACAAAACTACCGGCATCGTCACGATTCATTTGTTTGTGAAGCTAAATGTAGGTGGATGATACACTGCTCGCTTTCATCCACCGCTTACATTTATGTGTCGTTTCATGTTCATCACTTTCTCCATTTTTTTAGCTCCCCAGTTTATAAAATGGAAAAAAAAAAAAAGTTACCCTTTGCATCCTCCATTATATTTCTTAAAACAGTAAGCAGGACCTGATTTGTTGATTGCCTGAACTAAAATCACGCAGTTGATCATTAAGTGTGTGTTGCTAATGATGTCACTGTCTGAGGGTTGTGTCTAACTCTCCTGTCTCCACCTTCTCTCCTCCATCCATGCTTTTCCACAGGATGAGAAGGTACAGTTAAACAATTGCATCATCCATGCATATGTTTTGCTTGTCTTGTGTGACATGTTTAAAGCCAAAAACATCTAAACCTAGATTGGCATTGCATTAAAAATTACACACACCAGTAGGACAATACCAGCTCTGCTGGATTTGTTTTAATTATTTAATTCACGTTAACAATTAAAACTGCTTCATGTCTGATAGTGGCACTAACTTCTAATTCAACTAAACTAAAATGTTTTACCATCAATTTAGGATTATTTAGTAAAACATGATTATTTTTATGCTGTAAAAAAAAACATGCTGCAGTTTAAAAATGCTAAATGTAAAACTATGATCTTTTGCTTTTTTTCATCTGTTTCCTTCCTAATTTCTGCATAATGTTTTCTGGGAAACAACAAACATAATTTAGTTTACATATTGAAGTGAACAGAGCAAACAAAGAGAAATAGAACAAATAGACCGGTGATTTGAAAGTGTGGGAGCAATAAAAAGTGGAATTTACTTCAAAAGTGACAACGGGGGACAATTTCAGATCAAACCTTGATTTATGACAAAAGAAACACCAGAGAAACTACATTCTACATCTCAGTGAGATTTAGTTAATTATCTCATGCTTTTTGTTTATTGTTGTGTTTCTGATCGGTTGTTTTATCACTGAATGTTCAGCTCAGTCATTTTAGTAGCAGCTTCTCTTCTGCACTTATAAAAACAGCTGACATATATTGTGATTATAGATGAATTCTCCGTATGAGATGTTTCACACCATGAGTTAAATGGTTATGACTGTATGTGGTTCCAGAATAGCATTATGAAATAAGTAATGAGTGTTTGCTGTTCCTATAACGTAAATCTTTTAGCTCCACATGCCGTTCGGTCACTTTTTTGTTGTTAATATTGTTTTTCATAAATCTCTGTTTGGTGGCTTCAGCTCACATGTCCTTGTCTTTTTGTCACCTTACCTCTAGGAGACCATGACAGAGCCATCAGTGTTTGCAAAAGATGTGAACAAACTGAAAGATGCCGATGAGTTAAAGCAAGCTTACATCGGCCTCAAGGACACCAGCAGGTATGCCGTTTCACCATTTCCCAGCATCCTCCTGGTCTTCAGCTCTTCAGTGGCTCTGTTCCATCGGCCATTTAATTTAACATGTTTTAGTCTCGCTGTAAGTTTAATTGCTGTGTAAGAGACGTGTACACTCGTGTGTCCTGTCAGATCTCCCAGGTTCACGAGTCCACCGCTGGAAGTCAGCAGTCTCATGAGTCGGCTGAGGTAACTGATGAGAGGTGGCCCATGCATCATGGTTCAGAGCATGCATGGTCACGCTGTTCTCCAGGAACTGTTAGCGAAGGCTAAAACAGCTGATTTCACACTGTTGAGTGACATTTTCTGTCCCTACAGCATGAGAAACAGTATAACGGCTCTCGTTTCAGTTTAGGTTTACTGAACTGCAGATAATTATGAGGCTTTTGCGAAAACAACTTCAAGGTGTGCATGAGTTGCATTTATTAGCATGGAAAACAGTAGAAATGTTTGTGGCTCTTTCATAAAACAGTTCCACAAAATGGCTGCACAGATCAGTCTGTATGCTTCCTCTGGCTGTTCATAAATCACTGATGGATCCGGACATGTCCTGCACAAATGTGAACTTCACAAAATAAGCTTTCAACATGGAACCATAAGAGGAGTGGAGCAGAACTCAGCTGTGTTGACGTGAAGCGCAATGCATTAAATGTGTGATGGACGACTCCCAAGTAGCCATCAAAGTTCAGTCAGGTCCTCTGGATGATTTTGTTTTTTGTTGAGACGTTTTGCCCTTCATCCAAAGGACTTCATCGGTCTGAGGAGCCACAACAAACTCAGTTC
>JARVLU010000599.1:18101513-18113044 GCA_031762415.1 Simpsonichthys santanae | reverse complement strand
TGAAGTTCCTTCAGAATGTTTGGGACATCTGGAAAAATGATTGTCTGGAGAAGAAAAGGTGAGAACTTCCATGAGTCTTGTGTCAGAAAGTGAAGCATCCTGAGACTGTTCATGTGTGGAGTTCCTCCTCATCCAGGGGAGTTGGTTCTCACAAAATTATATCTAAGAACACTGCCATGAATAAGTAATGGCATCAAAATATCCTCCAAGAGCAACTTCTCCCAACAATCCAGCAGCATCTTGGAGATGAACAAAGTTTTTTTTTTTTTTATCATGATGGAGCAACATGTCACAAAGCAACAGTGATAAAGTGGCTCGGTGAACTAAATATTGACATTTAGGTCAATGGCCAAGAAGAAGTCTTTGCTTAAACTGGATACATTTTTTAATAAAAAGTTAAAAATAAGTATGGAATGCTTATACTTGTACTTCATTATACTATATAAACATCTGACTAATAGTTATTAAAGAACTGAGGCTGAAAACTTTGTGAAAATAAAAAATAAAATAATAAATTTGTGTCATTCTCAAAACATTTGCCCACGACTGAACACTTACATCTTTCACTCCTGACATTCTTGAAAAATAATCCAGTTTATAATTATACCATATGACAGTTTTCACTTCACACTTGCACACACTTCCCCTAAAGAAAAGTTTTTGTTTTTCATGTCTTCCTGCACCTGTGTCCACCCCTCAACCATCCCTTTATTTCTTTTTGTCATCCCATTCTTTTGTGCCTGGTGTCGGTCAGATCTGCTGCTCCGGACCTCCACAAGCTGAACGAGGACGGGGAGCTGTGGCTGGTTAATCAGGGCTTAAAGGAGACCAGCAGGTGTAACCGTGTTTCAAACACATGGTGATTTTACAGCATGATGTGTTTGGCTTTTCACACCAGAGAACATGTTCTGCTGGTTATATCTCCTATGTACTTCAGAGTTTTTATACTTACATGCATATAGTAATGTGTTCTATGTATTGTTTGTTTTGATCTCTCTTTTTGTTTGTGATATTGTCGTCATTACTAACCTTGTTTGTGATGACCGCTTGTGAAATGCTCTTGTTTTCTGTGATATAACTGTAAACCTCTTTTCAGTTGTTTAATGTTTATGCTGTTCTCCATTTTGATCATTGTAATGGAGGAGATGCTTTTGGACTCAGATCTTTTGCTTTCTGTCTTCTAACTTTTCATTTTTTAACAATGTTTTTCCTTTATAATAGCACAAAACAATAGTTCAGACAAACATAAGGGTTCCCTGCAGAGTTTGAAACTTCTGGTGGTGCTCCATCGCACCACCAGAAGTCACCACCAGAATTTTATTGAAAAGACTCATGTTGTGCACTGCAGACACGATAGTAAAACCAAAAACTTGATTTTGCTTTGTGTGACAAGAACAGATGGGAAAACAGAACCATTCTTTTTACACCTCAAACATTAAATTTATGTTAAAATAGTAGCATGTTTGATCCGACAACTCCTCAAGGGTTCCTAAATTTGACGTACAACAACTACTGTTGTGGGTTTACTGAAAATATATTTTAAAAACATGCATGTTTGGATTAATTGAATTAATTGGCCTTCTGTCAACTTGTTTCTGATCTCTGATGGCTGTTTTCGCTTATTTAGAGGAGTGGAGTGTAATGTGTCAGTAGAATCAATGAAAACTCCTCTGAGAGGCTGGATTCTGTCTCTGCTCAGCTATGCTGCTGCTGACCTGCATTTCTACACTCTGGAGAAAACCACATCTCTCCTTCCCTCCACAACGAGAATCTGTGTTTGATTCCAGCTCTTAATGTTCTGAAGCTAAAGTATTCCTGTTCTTTCTCTTACTTCCTCTCAGGTTACTGGAGCACCAGCTTCAGACTCAGAGGAGAACATATGAGAATGAGGTTGAGTCGTTGAGAGGTGAGCTGCAGAACCTTAAGGAGGAGAACAACCGGCAGCAGCAGCTACTGGCCCAAAACCTGCAGCTGCCTCCAGAAGCCCGGATCGAGGCCAGTCTACAGCACGAGATCACCCGGCTCACCAACGAGAACCTGGTACACTGCAACACACTCTCACACAGACAAATACATGCAGGTTTAGAGATTCAGGAAGTCATTTCAAGCCCTCAGCACATAGAGATGTGGAAATAGACACACTTGAGGCAAAATTCCTACAAACAAGCTTTGATACTAAAAAAAAATATGCTGAATTTATTTTTTATTTTTTTGTATTTAACATTTATTTACAGGTCGCTCTTGAAAATGAGTCCTCGTGACTCAATGAGACCAACCTGTATAAATAAAGGTTGAAAGATTTTATACAGGTAGTCTCATTGTGTCACGAGGACTCATTTTCAAGAGAGACCCGTTTTAGACAAACAAAATCATACAACAATAAAAGCAATTAAGACACAGTGTAGTAAAAGCAAATCAGAGAGCCAGATTAAACAAGGTAAAATACTAAAAACAAGAACATATTTGCTTGGATATTTCCAGTGACCTTATCAAATGTTTAAAATCCCTTAAATAAATGAAAGTGGACAGCTTCAGCTCTTGCTGCAAGGTGTTCCAGGTTACAGGAGCAGAGCAGGAAAAGGTATGTTTGCCAAGCTCAGTCTGCACTGAGGGAACGCTGCAGGTAATGGAGGCCTGAAAGCACTAACTGCATTGACAACGTGACATGTAGGAGATGTATGAAGGCAGCAGACCAAGGAGGGATTTAGAGGTGAAGATGTACAAGTGTGAGAGTCTGCATGAAGTTAATGATGACCAATTGACAGGGTGCAGTGATGAGTATGGTACTTACAGCCAGTTATGAACCTGCCATGTAGACTACATTCAACATCTGCAAGGGGCAGGCTGGGGAATTTATATAAACAATGTCACCATAATCAATATCTGGTAAGAAAGTGGCAGCTAAAAGTTGTTTCCTGGTGTTCAGTTTAACAAGATCTGATTCTTCAAACGCTTCAAGATTCATTTTTGGATTACTCTAGGCTTTGAGTGAGGCATTTTAGCATGCCTAACAGCACCAACTACACAATGATCACTTAGATAATTTGTGAAATCACCTAACCCACCAAACCCAGTGTGCTTATGTGACATGTTTGTAATGAAAAGGTCTAGAAGAGGTGATTTGCCAAGGCATTTTGGATTAGGACAAGTGGGACTATCAATAAGCTAACTAAGGTTGAATAACAAGCAATATGCTTTAAATTTGTCAGACAGTGGTGAGAACCAATCTAAATTAAAATCACCTACAGTATTAGAACAGTTTTCTTAGGGTCAATTAGATAAAAGCTGCGTTAGGTATGATAGGGTTTCAGATGTGGCAGAAGGAGGTCTCTAGCCGCAAACAACACATAAAGTCTGACCACCGACAGACTATTATTTAGTTCTAAGGTTTTAAACTGCTTAGCAGCTGATTTAGCAAGCACCAGTTGTGTTGCAAGACTAGATCTGACATACAGTAGACTGCCACACCACTTCCCATTCTTGGACGATCTGAACAGTAAATATGAAAGCAGTCAATTGTTACAGCTTTGTAAAGAATAGATTTAGTCAACAGAGTCTCAGAAATAACTAATATCAGCACCAGTTGAACAAACCCATATCCGCAGCGTATCTATTTTTAGAAGGAGGCCAAAAGCATTAATGTGCAAAATATGTAGGCATGACATATTTGTAAAGTCTACAGGAGTGCTACATGAGGTGAGAGGGCCAGGATTAGACTGCTGAATCCTGGATAACAATAAAAGCATCAGTCAAACATTTCTGGGTCTTCTTTGTGGCAGAAGCATAATTGCAGGAGTTTATATTGTAGCACTTGGTCTCCTTAGATGTTTTTTGATGAGATGTATTTAAAGTGACATGGATATTTAGAACACAAAAGCAATTAATTTGGTGTGAACGGACAAGTTTAGATGAAACAACAGGGTTTCACCATCCTGAGTGTCCAAAATAATTCCTTGAGCAGATGTTGCTGCACTTTATCTGTGGGTGAACAGTCTGTAGTCCCAACACCATGGCTACTGAGGAACCATGGTATAATAAGGCAGAAAAGCACAAGTAGTGTCACATTGAAGACAGAGCAAAGTGGCATGTTAGCCTAGAAGTTTATCCACCACTAAGGCACTCAAAACTAGCAATGTTGATGATGTTAACAGTGCAGTTTGATCCAAGCCTTGGGCTGTTGATGAACAGCTTCAACAATAACAAGTGCACTAACCTGGTGGCTAGTGGTGGAGAACTGCATGCCCAAAGTCTATCCCTGATGGCTGACATAAGAGTCTTGGCTTGGTGCCAAGCCTTGGAGCCTGTTTTGGCTATGAGACAAAGCCAAACAACTAGGTCTTGTGACAGGTAAGGAGCCTGGACTATGCCAGGTAGCTTGGTTTGGTCATAATGTAGAAACCCAGCTGCGACCGTTAGCTGGTGGAGAAATTAATGGAGGCCCAGGTAGCTCACTGCTGCTCAACTTTTAGTCCACTGGTTGGACTTTTAAACAAGATGATATCACAAAAGGAATAAACACACACACACACACACACAGTCTAAATAGGCATTTCTATACGCCCATCAAAAGGCGAACATCTTATTGTATAGTCTGTCCCGCCTATAACTTCTGATCTGCTCAACATAATTTAATGAAACTTCATACACCTATAAATTATCACTAGAATTACATTTCAAAATGTAAAAGTTGGATTATTCTGCGCATACAGTGAAATACATGTGCACAAATCACCTGCTATGGATGGATCAGTCAACACGAGCACACAGATCAGCTTGCTTGTGAATGTGACTGTGGAGACTTACTTACTGCTCCAGATTCACAAAGGTAATGCTGTGTTCAAGGGTGGTAAAAAGCTGTGACATCTAGTCCTTACCAGATCTACTGAGTTTTTGAGAAGACTCATTTCTAACTTGACACAGTTGCTCATAACTCTCATATTAAAACACACATGCTTACAATGATGTTACTGGATTCCAAAAGTATAAATTTTGTGAACTGTACAGTTAAAACAAAACAAAATCAACATGTTATTTTTTCATTCATGATTTTTTTAGTGCACATTTGTAAATGCTGTGGTACACTTGTGGCTTTTATTGTACACATACAAATCTTGTACACTTGAGTGACCACTTCTGAGACTATTTTATCTTCATAGTGTCACAAGCAATTGTCATCACCCCCGCTGGTGATGGGTCAAGGTCACAAATCAAGGTTAAAGCTTATTCAAGGTCTTTGCTTGAACAGGTCATTGTTATAGGTTGTAGTATTGCTGGATAATAGTTTAACAATGGACATTTAACGTGCCAAATCTGTTTCAGTCTTTTGTCAGGATTCACCAAGTTTACAAATTCATATTGTCTTTGCCCAGCTAGCTCAGTCAGTAGAGCATGAGACACTTAATCTCAGGGTTGTGGGTTCAAGCCCCACGTTGGGCGCCAAATGTAGTAATTAGTACTACCGTACATGATGCTTTAATTCTTAAATAATTTGACAACCTCGATTCTGATTTGACAGCAAAGTTGGGGTTTACTGTAGAAAACACTGAACCTCTGAACACCCTGATGAAATGTTTCCTGACCTAATTTATACTCCTCTATTCACATACAAGCACACACACACACACACGCATAAGCTGACTTTGCCAAGTTCTTTTTTGGCTTATCAGTATGTTCCCACTAGAGAAACCTTTCCTGGTGAGTCCCAGACATTCTGGTGCCTGGACACAGAACAACACATTTCTATCAGGTCATTTTGACTCAAACCCGGTCCGTGTTTGGTAATGCTTCTGCATCTTCGCAGGGCCTTTTGAGCAAGTGATTGACACACGTTTCATAAAACTCTTCAATCCTACAATATTAGCCACAAAGAGTTGTTGGGTTGTGTTGTTGTGTGTGTCACACACGCTCACATTGTGTGGATGGTGTCACCTGACAGGAACTCATGACCAGCGACCCCGCAGCATCCCGAGAAGCTCGAGTCATCATTTTACGACGGATGGTTGTATGTAGAGGCAATGTGTGTATGTGTGTTTGCATGTGTGTGAGAACTAACTAAGGTTTTTGTCCTCTGAATAAAATCATGCTGAGTGTGGTTTTAACTCACAATAGCTCTAACGCACAACAAAGCAGCTCAGCACACTCCTCTCTTTTCTAACAGCAAGTCCTACAGCCCTTCTTCCTTTGAAAATCTGCACCGCTGCTCTAATTCTGATTAAGATTTGCTATATCCTCTTTTATTTATTTATTTTTGCCAGAAATTACATTTTAAAAGCTTGATTAAAAGAATTAAGGATTTATGGTCACTTAAAATCTTTGATCGCTCATGTTTACCACTAGAGGGCAACATTATGAAGTAGTCAAAGAAACAGAGTTTGGCCTTCTGTTTTTTTTTTTTTTTTCTTCCTTTCCTCTGTCTTTTTATTCATCACCTCATTTGTTTGTCTGTTTTAGGATCTGATGGAGCAGCTGGAGAAGCAGGACAGGACCATTCGGAAGCTGAAGAAGCAGTTGAAAGTGTTTTCCAAGAGGATTGGAGAGATGGGAGGTATGAGAACTGCAACTTGAGACGCTACAAATGAGTTGCTGATGTTTAACTGACTTACATGAACTACTTCTTGTCAGCGGGTCAAACAGAGGGCCAAACGTCCCCAGGACAGATGGTGGAGGAGTCCATCCACCCTGTGAACATCCCCCGCAGGGAGAAGGATTTCCAAGGAATGCTGGAGTACAAAAGGGAGGATGAAATGAAATTGGTTAAGAACCTCATCCTGGGTAAGAAGTAACAGCAAGTCGAGTGACGCTTTCATATGATGATTACCTGTTTCAATTTAAAATAAATAAATAAATAACCTCTTCAATTTTAATCTACCAGTGTAAAAAAAAAAACTTTTTCTCTTCTGCATCTGTAGAGCTGAAGCCTCGTGGTGTAGCTGTTAATCTGATCCCAGGTCTTCCAGCCTACATCCTGTTCATGTGTTTGAGACACGCGGACTATCTGAATGATGACCAGAAGGTCCGCACGCTGCTCACATCTACCATCAACAGCATTAAGAAGATCTTGAAGGTACGTTTAGGGGAAGCGGATACAGAATCGTCACCTGTACATCACTGAATACAGCCTGCGATCGTATAAAACTCTACGGTGGGATACAACAGGTTGTTTTAGCCACAGTGTATTAAAAAAACAATGTTTTATTTTTAATTTTTCTCCTTTTAGAAACGAGGTGACGACTTTGAGACTGTCTCTTTCTGGCTGGCCAACACCTGCCGCTTCTTGCACTGTCTGAAACAATACAGTGGAGACGAGGTGACCGCAACACATAGTACTTAGTACACAAAAATACTTATCAATGTGGTTTATTCTTGCGTTTAGTTCATTGAAATGGTCCGATTTTTTGTAAGATTACACTTTTTGAGGGGCAGCTAAAAGTTAAATCACTGGTTGTTATCAGTTCATTGTGTACTACTAATATTAAAAGTTTACCAACTGAAAAAATGTAGAAGCTATAATGACCTATGGAGCTTTTCATATACAGTGAATCTTATGTTGGATTTCAAGTGTTTATTTTGATCCTAGAAATAAAATGCTGATTTATTAAAACATTTGAGTGGAACCATGTTAGTTTTAAACTGAATGTAGACAATAATTGGAAACGTAATGATCTATTTTTCTTGGCAGTTTAGTGTCTTAATTGTAACCCAAAAATGGCTCAGATGGCTTCTGCACAGCTCGCAAAGATAAACTCACTTGTTTTTATTTTTATTTTATTTATTTTTTTTATTCACTATTGACTTCCAGACTCTTATTATAACCTATCAAAGACCTAATTATCATATTTTTATGAATACCCTAGAAGTTAACCCTTCAGTTTACTCACATTCAGTCTAGTTTTTTTATTTTGCTGGAAAAAATAGTAGACATAGACAAGAATCAAACATCTTCATGTCGGTAAGAAAAATGTCATTAAACCTAAGTGACAAAAAAAAAAGTTGCACTTGTCTAACAAGCATCTGTTACGCTGGTTCCATAAAACATCTGTAACAGTTTTTATTGAAGATGTTTGAATAAGAAAATAAATAAATCTTGTGTAAGTGTGTTCCTACTGTAAAAAATGATGACAGCTCCATCCCACTACCAAATCTTAGTCTGTTCATTTCAACTAAGCAAATAAGCAACCAGAAATAGAAAAACAGAAAAAAACAGCCACTAGGGAGCACAAACATGCATTTCTTGTGCAAGCCCGGGTTAAAAGAGAGAAATTAACATGCAAGTCTGTCCAAATGTTAACATACCAGATGGGTCGAGGCCTGAATTTACAATGGCCGCCACCACTTCTGTTGACAAACAGGGTAGTTGGGACCTTTCTTAGAGGTAGGATTAGAGACTCAGAGTAGAGCTGCTGCTCCTCCACATCAAGAGGAGCCAGTTGAAGTGGTTCAGGTATCTGGTAAGGATGCCCCTTGGTCACTTCCCTAGGGAGACATGTCTGACTGGGAAGAGAACCTCCCTGCTCAAGCTGCTACCCCCAAGAGAGACCAGACTCTGGAACAAGCGAAAGATAATGGATGGATGGTTTTTAACTTTAACACTGATTTCTTTTTTATTTTGTGCCACAGGCTTTTATGAAGCACAATACATCAAGACAGAATGAACACTCTCTGTCCAACTTCGATCTCGCTGAATACAGACAAGTCATCAGTGACTTGGCCATTCAGATCTACCAGCAGCTGATCAAATGCATGGAGAACGTCCTGCAGCCCATGATAGGTGTGTACATGCACATGTCTGTGTGTACGACTCCTACAGACCAACAATACTGTGGAGTTACTGAGTGCATTTGCTAAGTGTGTGTTTGTGCGTTCCTTCCAGTGTCTGGCATGTTGGAACACGAGACCATCCAGGGCGTGTCAGGGGTGAAGCCCACAGGTCTTCGCAAGCGCACGTCCAGCATCGCTGATGAAGGCACCTATACCCTGGACTCCATCCTGCGGCAGCTCAACACCTTTCACTCCATCATGTGTCAGCACGGCACCGACCCCGAGCTCATCAAGCAGGTGGTGAAGCAGCTGTTCTACATCATCGGCGCCATCACCCTCAACAACCTGCTTCTGCGCAAAGACATGTGCTCCTGGTGCAAAGGCATGCAGATCAAGTAGGAATCGTTCCAGCTCTGGGTGGGGGGTGGGGGTGGGGTGTTTAGATGATGTGAGTTAATCTTTTTTTATTTGAGCCTCTAACTACTGATGCGTGCACACAGGTACAATGTAAGCCAGCTGGAGGAGTGGCTTAGAGACAAAGGGCTGATGACTTGTGGAGCCAAAGAGACGCTGGAGCCTCTGATTCAAGCTGCTCAGCTGCTGCAGATGAAGAAAAAAACTGACGAGGACGCAGAGGCCATCTGCTCCATGTGTCAGGCTCTCACCACTGCTCAGGTGAACTCTACTGATTTTTACAGCAATTAAGAAAGAAAAAAAAAATCCTCACATTTCATAAAGGCTAAAATTCAGCTACTGAAGGTGGAAGTTTTTGTTTTGTTTTGTTTCTTCCAGATTGTAAAAGTCCTGAACTTGTACACTCCGGTCAACGAGTTTGAGGAGAGAGTATCAATCGCTTTCATACGAACCATACAGGTAATTTATTAGAATGTATCAATAAATCACAACAAAATCTCACACACCTGCTTTATTTAAAAATGCTCAACAAAAACACCTTCAAAACTCCAAAGTTCATGCTCAGTAATACAGGTGAAAAATCTAACAAAGTTAAATCAGATCATCTGGCCAGTTTCTTTGTGTTGAAACGTTTTGTCTTTCATCCAAAAGACTTCATCAGTCCGAGGAGCCACAACAAACTCAGTCACATAAGTAGCACACTCACATAGTGGGTCAACCAGTTTGATGATGAAAAGATGGTTTCTGGTGTCTGCCTTCTCCCCCGTCGACTCCTCTGAGGCAGCCATGACTGAGACTGGGACTGAGTTTCTAGTGGCTCCTCAGACTGATGAAGTCTTTTGGATGAAAGGCGAAACATTTCAACACAAAGAAACCGTCAAGAGGACCTGAATTAACTTTGTTGGACCATCAAAACTCCTTTCAAACGGTGGACGTTTTAGATACCGTTTTATTTTTTGAAAGTTTGTCTACAACAGAAAGATACTTTTTTTTCCAAGGTTCTTTGTTGTCATTCGCATCACATGTGGTACATGAGGTGGAATGAAATTGTGTACACAAAGTCCCAGTTACACCCAAAAATAGGAAAATATAAAGTATAAAATAAACAGTATACAAGGATCTAAGGTATACACTAAACAATAATGATATAATATAATACAGTGTATTAAACAGCAGCCTGAACATGAGTCTGTAGTGAGCAGATGGGTTTGAATACAGCAGCTTAAAGGCAATAAATCAGCAGCACAGATAAAGTCACATTTCACCAATTAAAGTGGCATTACAGTGATTAAAAAAAAATTCTTAGTGTTTTTTCTGGTTAGAAATGTAAGAGTCTAACATAACAGCCTCATGGTAGAAGCTGTTCCTCAGTCTAGTGGTTCTACACTTAATGCTCCTCAGCCTTCTGCCTGAGGGGAGTGGGGAAAAAAGTGTGGGCTGGGTGAGTGGGGTCCTTCATGATGCAGGTGGTCCTCTTCCTGCATCTGGAGGTGTAAATGTCTGTGATGGTGGGGAGGCTGATTCCACAGTCTTCTGTGCAGCCTTCACCACTCTCTGTAGAGCTTTTCATTCTGCAGCTGTGCAGCCTCCATGCCACATCTTGATGCTGGAGCACAGATGTTCTCCACTGCACACCTGTAGAAGGAGGTGAGGACTGAGCTTCCCAGACCAGCTCGCCTCAGCCGCCTGACGAAGTAGAGTTCTTTAGCTAATTTGTGTTTGACTTGTTTCTTTACAACCATTTTTATTGACAGCAGCTTTGTGATTGAACTGTGCTTCACTCAGAGACTGTCACATTTTACTTCACCTTCATGTAAAAATGTTTGTGAAGTGAAGATCATAAGGTGCTCCCTGCTACAAAGAAAGTGTTTTGTACATTTACAGAGCAGTTTATTTTAAATCCAATATACCTAAGATACAAGTAGGTGTAAAATGATACTTGACTTCTCTAAAGGCTTTAATTATTACAGTACAAAACTTTTCTTTAAATTTAAAACGAGTAAGTGTTGATCAGATACTGGGGAACTTTTCTCTCTGTAGCTTCACCTCCTGTTTTAACCACGCTCTGTTGACAGTTTCGCCTTTATGTTTAGTGATTTTAAATGTTTTGCAAACTTTTGCATTGATTTAAAGATTTATTTTACTGGTACTCAAGATCTGTTTATTTTTTATTTTTAATAAAGTATTTTTTTAGTCTTGATGCTAAGAGTTCTTTCTTGCAGATCTGACTCATTGACCACTGAAAGCATCACGTTTAACCTATTTTATTTTTTCTTAGTTACTTCAAATTTAAAAAATGCTGCCTTGTGTCTGGTTAAAAAAAAAAAAAATATATATATATATATATATATATATATACA
>JARVLU010000599.1:18020070-18038873 GCA_031762415.1 Simpsonichthys santanae | reverse complement strand
GTGCCCTGTGGTGCTCCTGAGCTACTGACCACCTGGTTAGACACACAACCCTTCAGTCTCACAAACTGTGGTCTGTTCGCCAGGTAGTCTTTGATTCAGGTGATTGTTGAGGCCTCCACCTGAGTCTTCTAGAGTTTCTGACAAATCAAATCAGACTGGATTGTGTTAAATGCACCAGAGACATCAAAGAACATGACTCTCACAGCGCTGTCTGTCTTTTCTAGATGACAGTGAGTTTGCTGAAACAGGTGTATGATGGCATCTTCAACTCCAAGTCCACGCCGATAAGTAAACTGTAGTGGGTCTTGATATTTGCTTGTTTGTTTAGTCAGGTGGGCCTACAGGTGTCTCCAGGACCTTCATGATGTGGGATGGCAGGGCAACAGGTCTAGTCATTGAGGACTGATGGGTGAGGTTTCTTTGGTGCTGGAACAAGGCAGGAGTTTTTCCACAACACTGGAACCATCTCCTGGGTCAGGCTAAGGTTGAAGAGGTGCTGCAGAACCACACAGAGATGCTCTGCACAGACCTACAGGACTCTGGGACTGACACCATCTGGACCTGCAGCCTTATTCTGGTTCAGTCTCTGCAGCTGCTTCCTCACCTGACTTCTAGAGACGCAGAGTGGGGAGGCAAAGAAGGTATCAGCATCTTCTGATTTGGTTGAAGACCACCATGTAGATACATGCAGTGATTTTAAACATTTCTGTGTTTTTCGATAATGCCACAGACGAGGTCAGCCAGTTGGAAACCATCATTTATCAATGGACGACACATTGGTTTAAAATGGTTCATCAACAGAAAAGGAAAGAGTATGAGGAGAAGGATATACACTTATTAGTTAGCTGCTATAATATGTGCAAAGTATGTGACTGCTAAATCTTTAACCTCAGGTTAAATTAGCTGTGAGAACTATCCTGATGAAAACATAAAGCAACTGATTACCTTACAGTAGCTCGGCCATGCGTATGTCCACTGTGAATCTGTTTGGTTCGGTGAGTTTGCTGTTTTGCACATGTGATGTTTAATCACTACATCTGGAACAGCCTAAGATGTCAAGCTGTGGATTGAATGGTTTTCAATCAGTGACAGCTGTGGAAAATACTGTAGCTGGAAATAAGAAACACCTGTTTTAGAAAACAGTGTTCTAAAAGCATCTGTAAATTATTTTTAAGAGCAAGAATTGCCTTTTCATGTGCACTTAGTATTTTATACAACTGCAGTCCTTATGTTCTTATAGGTCTGAATTTAATGTTAGACGTGTCTTCACAATCTGCTGTTTCTCTGACAGAAAACAATTTCAGTGGTTTGGTTGTTAGTTATGTTTCCTTGTTTCTACTTTGTATTAAGTGCCTTTGTTATTTTTTGTATTTGCTTGCTAAACACTTTCATATTTTATATTTCCTTCATACATTTGCAGATGCAACAATGTAAATTTCCCCGCTGAGGGACAAAGAAAGGTTTATTCTGTTTTATATCAGATAAGTGGGTTTTTCCATGTAAAATCATTGATCAGTTTTCACTCGTTCTGATTATGTTGCATTAATGAACTAAATAAATTTTACTTATATTTTTGTTAGTCATTAAATAAGTATGTCAACCATCTATCAGAGCTCAAGCATAAAATCCTAGTCTTTTCAACCTGACAACACATATTTTGTTCACAGACTGAATAATTAAAAATTTGAATTTAAGTTCACAAGGACATTCAGACTGAAAATGACTCCAAACTGTCAATATCTCAACCCATCTTTCATTTGAGACCCACTCCTAAATATTCCAATTGAAGAGTTGGCAGAGACTCAACACAACCTCATGAATTCAGATGGAAGATGCCTGAAATGCCAATAGTTTTCATCTTTCCTGCTGCTACCAATTTATATTTTCCATATGAGCCCTTAAATGACAAATGGAAGTCAGTTTATGCCCTTTAATTCCTCTCAGCTTCCCCCCGGGGGACGCAAATGGTCAAAAGTCAAGGAAATTCTGATTCCTCAGCACAGCAAAGCAAGGACAGCTAAACACAAACCAAACAGCTCCCATAATGCTTTGGAGTTGGCAAACTTGGATTCCCTCCCTCAGAGATCTGCTACTATTCTAAATGGTAATTATGGCGCACAAACACACATGCATACACAGTACCTGGACTGTTCAAATGAAATGCAAAAGACAAAGAGGAGAGAGGGAGGAGTTCTGCGAAAGTAAGAAAAGAAAATGAGGTTCAGCGAGGGGAAGAAATGTGGAGGAAATGAAGAAAATTGAGGGGAAAAAAAAAAGAGAAATATGAAACAAAAAAAAAAGAGCTGCGGGTATGTAAATGGGGAGACAGGGAGTTCAGATGGAGAGAGGAGGTATAATGTGCCCAGCTGACCTGGAGGCCATGAGGCTGAGTGTCCAGGGGCCGTTGGGGGACAGTGGTCAGATCTCTGCGGTTATCATTATTTTGAGGGGGAGGCCCTCTCCATTCTCCCTTCAATTCATCCCACACGTTCATCTCAGACTCCATTTCTCTCCCAGGGCAAAGGTGAGGTGGCCTGGGGAGCAGAGGAAGGTGAGGGGTAACACGGAGCAAGCTCCGGGTCGGTGGCTGTCGTTAGCAATTCTGCTTGACCTGCTCACCCATAACTTCAAGTTTTATTCCTCGTCTTCTTTCAGTCCTTTATTTATTTATTTTTTGGTCACGCACCGTCTTGTTCTCTCAGCACTGCAAGACCAAGCAGAATTTAAATAGGTTGCGTATTCTTTGAGATAAAGTGTTTGAAAGAGTTTGTGAAAAAGTCAGAAAATCACAAACCTTTTCTTGTGCATAAATCACCACTTTGGTCAGATTAGCTACTTTATGTGTATGCAAGCCTACAATAAAAGAAAAAGGGCAAATTATATTACATTAGTCCCTCGTTTATCACGGGGGATCTGTACCCTGAAGACCTGCGACAAGTGAAAAACTGCGAAGTAGGAATATTTGTACAAGTAGTAAGTGGAGTGGGAGTGGTGGCGCAGTGGTTAGACGGTGGGTTTGTGATCGGAAGATTGCCGGTTCAAACCCCGGTATTGACAACACCTCATTCGCTCCACTCTGGGCCCCTGAGCAAGGCCCTTAACTCCCACCATTTGCTCCCTAACAGGTCTCTCTTGAAAATGAGTTCTCGTGGCTCAATGAGACTAACCTGGATAAATAAAGGTTAAATGAAAAAAAAGAAAGAAAAAAAAAAAAAGAAAAAATGACATCAAATTATCTTTATGATTCAGATATACAGGTACTGTCACAAATATCAATAAAAATGTGAGGTACCAGGAAGTGACATCAAAGAAGGTCGGTGTGTAAACAGAGCACTGCTACAATGGCTGACAATACAGACAGCAGCAAACAATCAGAGAGAGATGAAGAAGAGTCAGAAGAGGAAGGTCAGCTAGAATCAGGTAGCAGATCAACGTGACCGAAGGCAAAGCTGAGCATTCACTTTTTCATCACTTCGCCAATGGCGCCTAGTTCCAATAAAAATGTGCCCATTCTGTGACAAAATGGGGGTCCTTTTATGTTTTTATCCCAAAAATAATGTGCATTGTGCCAGATTTATTACATATAAAAGATGTTTTCTTCTAATTTGTTTTTTTAGGAATTGCATGTCAAATGCATTTTAAAGCACTGCTGCAAAAATGTTGAGAGTATTGCTGTAGACCCTTTACTTGTACTGAAACAATATATTGCTGCTCCCCTGGGAGGAGTTAACACCATCTAAATAAAGCTGCTCAATAAAACTGCAGACTGTGGGAAAAACATCCACTGGTGGAGACAAACATCAGTCTCTTGGTGCAGTTTTGATTAGGTCAACAGCTTTTTTTTTTTTAAAGTAGCTGAACCATGACATGAGACTCGAACCGATGGAAAAATCAGCCGTTCTCCATGAATGATGCATAAGTCAATTATGCAGTGATGTGTTGGAATCAGGTACAGCAGATGTAGATAAGCTCAGGCTGAGGCTATGCTCAGCGATGTTATCAGCACCCCTCAGCCTTGAACCTGAGAAAACCTTTTTTTTTCCTGCAAATAAAACCAGCAGCAAGGACTCAGGGGGTCCTGAGAACGAGCCTCAGGTCTTTTGTCTAATACATATACAGATAACAAAACCAGAGAACAGGTGAGGTGAATGTGAACAAGAATGTTGAAGGAAATGTATTGAAACAAGTTTTGAATTCCCTGATAAAACTTTTGAGTCGGTCAAATTGTGCTTCAAGATATGCTGAATTTTAAAAACACACCAAAAGATAGCTTAGTGAAAGTGAAATTGTTGTACCGTGTTGGACCAGAACTTGACAATGGGAGCATGGTAGAAGGCATGGATTTTTCTTGTTAGGGGCAGCTTTCGGGAGCGAACATGCGTCTCCATGTCATGTTTTCCCTCCACCTGTTCGTGGGGTTTGTCCTCCTTGAAGACGTCCTGCATCGTGGTTAACAAGGTCCCGTTAGACAAGCCATGATAAGGCATAGCAAATCAGTAACAACTCTGACCGTAAAACAGCATCAAAAGAATATGTAAGCAAATAATGTGAAAGTTTAAATACTGTACAGGGTTAACATATTGTTACACATTAGAAATGAAACTGTCTGGCTCACTTTATTAAACCCAAGTGCTAATATTGGATTTCTAAAGGCATAAGCATTCGATTCAATTACAGAAAATGGGGAAATAATTGGATTTCAAGAGTCTGAAAAAGGTATACTAGCACAAAACTCAGATTTTTTTTCAGATACCTGCAAGTACATAATTACTTTGAACAGTGCATTAAACCTAAAACAGACCTTAATGATTCAATATTAAAAACTATTTTGCTGTGAAAGGGACTATTTCCAAGTTTTACAAAGGTTTCCTGATGAAAAATGCCCATGCCACTGACTACATTAAAGTAAAATGGGAAAAAGAATCCAATTTATTGATCACTAAAGATGAATGGTTAAATATACTGTATGTGAGTTTTGTGAGTTTAACTGGAAATGTCTTATTCGCTTTTTCATTACACCAAAGCAAAAAGCAAACTTCAATCTTGGTTGGAGGCTGTGCAGCTCTCAGGAAGCCAACCATTGGCATGTATATTGGGAATGCCCAATAATAAAACCATTTTGGTTAGAAATTCATAAAACCTTTATTATACTCAACCATAATGTACCAGTACATTTTGTGTCTTTATTTTGGGGGAATTGTGATTTCAAGTCCAGATCTGCTGATAAGAATTTATTTGCTATTTTTACATCTGCCTGTAAAAAAGATTTTACGATAGCGGTTGCTTCCCGAACCTCCCACACTCTCAGATTGGATAGATATTGTAAATGAGATCTATATGATGGAAGCAATTACCTTTTCCATTCGTCTCAAGAAAAACATATTTATTAATATGTGTGCTAAATGGGTCAGAAATGTAAAACCCTTACAAGCAGACTTTGTAGAGGTGCTGAATTAATGATTCTGTGGGGGTGGGGGGTGTTACCCTCTCCTTTTATATACCAAACATTATAACTAATTTGCATATTTTGTAATGCTCACATTTTTTGACCCTCGATCCCTATTTGTCCCAAGTTTATAGATACCGGTACCTTGTTAAAGCAAACAAACAAACAAACAAACAAAAAAAAAAAAAACAGAAAATGTCTAGATTTTTTGGTTGACTGTAATCTGCACTGTTGTCAAAAAAAAAAAAAAAAAAAACAGACAGATGGAGTAAATCTCTACCATCTGGATGTCATCTGTCATGTTCTGAAAGTTGTGCTCGCTGTCCTCCATGGTCATCTGGTGATCATCTTGACTCTGAGGGATGTGAGCCATCTCAGCTTTAGATTTATACTCCAACAGCAGGATGGCAGGAGGCACCAAGATACTCAGAATCACCTGGAGGAACACACACACACTCATGTGGGTGACTGCTGCAATGTTTGCCGACAGTTCTCACAACATACACTGTTAAACAACATTTCTGTAGTAATGTCGTACTTTTTCCAGGTTTAACAGGTTTGTTCCATTTTGGTAGAGCCAAAAAACAATCACAACACAACTAAAGTCAACTACAAATGCCATGGCAAAGTATTTTCCTTAGACACCCCAACAAACACAGATTGTCTGCATAAAGACACTGCCCTCATCTTTCTCTATGTTTGAACTGTTAAGATGGAGTGGGAGGTGAAATTTATTTGAAAAAGGTTGTGAATCTTTTGTCACATTAAAAAAAAAAATCTATTATGGTAACTCTAATCTGTGCTGCCACTTTAGGAGTTAGCAGAGCAGCTGCAGCACAGAGCCATTCGTTCTGGTACTGTAATTGTAGCTTCCTGTAGCAGAAACATGACACAACAAAGATGTGTGTTTTCACATCTTTTCTTTCTGTGAAATATTTTGGCATTTTTCCGTAGGCTCGACTTGCTGCGGCTTTAGTCTTGCCATTTCACCTGCAGCAGATCAGTTCTTAGATCAGCTCAGCCGAGTGAAGCTGGTCATGACGTCAGACTGCAGGCCATTGGTTGGACAGAGAGACGTCGTTCATGAAAGAATCTTTCACAAGAATCACACCCACCAGTGTTTAGACCTCACAACCACAGCATGAGTTTTTATCATTTACTTTTTAAATTCTATAATAAAACAGCAACACCTCAGTGTGGGACTTTGAGGCTGACGACAGAATTCAGAAGAAGCTAAACCAAATGGACTCAGTTTTTGGAGGGAAGGTGGCCTTGACTCTGCCATGGGTTTTTGGACACTGTGAATGGAGAGTGCTTTTTGACCCTATTTCACTTATTTGTCAATTGCTGTGTTGAAAGAAAAATAATGCTGTAGATGATTTGGTCCGTCCCCCCAACATTGAGGTAGAATTCAAGTTACAGTAGTCCCTCGCTACTTTGCGGACTTGCTCTTTCGCGGTTTTTCAACGTCAGATTGTACACGACACACGAGTGTCAACTTTAATATTACTCAAGTGATTGGGATGGTATGGGATAAAAAGTTAACAAAAAAAAATTTCAGACAGGTGCCGCCATTTTGTAGTTTTCTTTAAATAAAGCTATACTGCAATGCCAGTCAAAAGAACTACACTACCCAGAAGACAACAGTGCTTCCAGCTACTGTTTTCTACCAAAATAAAGGGAAAGTTTTGCAACGCAAAACACTATGCTATCCATTAAGCTCACAGAACTGGCAGGAAAGTCATAAATAATCCTGAAGCTCAGTTATCCACGTGCACATGAACCTGGACAGGCAGTGGGCTTCGTTGCAGCAGGGTAGGTCTGCTGAACCAGAACCGAGCTGCTGGTCTACAGAGCTGGTGAGTCACCATATAAATGTTGCAGCACTGTACAGTAAATATATGTATATTGTTAAAATGACGTAGGTTTAAGAATTTAGAACATTGCAAGATTGTGGGAAGGGTTTATAAAGCTAAATACTAAAATAAATATAATGTTACTACTTCGCGTTTTTGCACCCATCATTGATGGTGTCTGGAAAATAACCACTGCAATAATCGAGGAACTACTGTATATTGTAAACCACCCAAACTGTGTAGACCTGAGTAGAGTGGAACAGAGACATGGTGAGACTGGACAATGGAAAACTGCTGACTGAAATTTAGGATTTGTGTATGAATGTTCAGTGACAAACATGGCGCTGAGAAGTTATTAAGATATTCTCTATGCTAATTGTGGGTCAGCAGCCTGTGACTAATGGTTTTGTTTTTTGTACGTTATTTTGCACTCTTTTTAGGCATATAAATGTATAAGTAGATCAGGGTTTATGTAAAACGAGCCCTAGTCATTTTATTTTCAAGATACTTAAAATGCATCAGTGATTGTTTTATAAATCACATCGCAGCTCTTCTTCCCGGATTCTTGAACTTGTTTTCACAATCTTTAAAAGGTAGAACATCTAAGCTGATTCTCTACTAAAATGACCATAGTTTTCTGTGTGCAACCAAAAGTAAAGTCTAGATGGAGTATGAACCTTGTACCAGGAGTTCTTGCGCATGTTCAGCCGTCCCATCCACATGTCTGACAGCAGCATCTGGGTGCAGGTGTGAGCCACAAAGGACCGCAGGTGAGAAGAGACGGCCAACTTCAAACAGGTGGAGTTGCTCCAGTTCTTTAGCTCATAGGTGAGGAGCTTCATGGCCATGGTTTCATCTTGCCTGAAGGACTGCTCCAGAAGGTCCAGTGCTAACGTTCCAAACTCACTGACACACATTACATCAGCGGCGTTGGTTGATATTTTATCAAAACGCAGATCGTTTTGTAAAGCTACAGGAAATTAACTCACTTTGAGTGCTCTTTGAGCTCCTCGGAGGTGTCGTCCACCACGTCGCTCTTCTTGGCCTCATAGCTCATGGAGCGGCAGAGTTTACAGGCCACCAGCGCCTTCGCCATGTTCTCCTCTCCGTGCTGCCAGAAGAACAGAGACATTTTCTGCCTCTTCATCAGCACTGCCCACACCAAGAGCTCGTTGAAAGGGTAGGGGAAACGGCGAGTCTCTGGGTCATCGATATCCACGATCTCCTCTTTGCTTCTCTTCTTGTTCTGGTCAGATGCATTCTCCAGCTAAGAAATAAAAAAGTAGAACAGAAAGGTAAGACGGGGGAGCCTTTCTTCTTAAACAGTGGCTTCTTAGATGCAGAAAGATATGTTGAGTTTAAACGAGGTCTTGCTGGTTTTTGTTGAACAGCAGGAGTTGACCTTGGGTTTGTACGGCTGTGCAGTCTTGATGAAGTGATTGTGCCTCGTCTTCTCCTTCTTGTCAGCCTGCATGGTAAAGGTCTCGTGACTTTTCCTCAGATGAGAACCAGGCCCTGCCGTGTGACGCCCAGACCTCTATGCAGAACAGAAAACCATTTTCAGATTCACAAAACCATCTTCCACTGACTTTAAGTACAGATCACAGAAGACCTAACAGTAGGTCCACATTTTAATTTATTGCTGCAGTTATTAATAATTACTGATAATTGATCAAAATCAATGAAACAAAGTGGCTTCTCATACTTTGGAGATTGTTTTAGCACGAGAATCAGCCATTCCTCCCCACTCACCCTGTTGTTGCCATGGAGATTGTTGTAAATTATTCTGAAGCGTTTCCTTGTGTAGTTGCACCTGTAAGTCCCGCCCATCAGGTACTCAATGACCAGCCCTACATCGATCAAAGTGAGTTTATAGTTTGGAGGAAGATTACTCTGCAACACACAAACACCAAACATTTAGAAGACTCGAGCTCACATCAGCCGAAGTTATCCTTTACACGAGTACGAATCAGATTGGCTACCTGCTTAACATCTCTAACCAGGTGGAGGAGAGTTGGGTTGTTGGGCGGATGTTTCTGGAACAGGAGTATAACAAAATAAACAAATAAAGCTAATTTCTTCACAGCCCCATGCAGTAGTGGTGTGTGCTGTTACCGTGTTGTACAGCTCCTCCAGACGACTGATTGTCAGAAAGCGGTGCATGCTGACACCGTTTTCTATGAGCAGCTTTACAAAGTCTACCCTGTCCATGACCAGAGCATCCAGCATCGCTTGCTCCAGAGAGCTCACCTAAACACACACACACAAAATACCATTAATGGCAAATTGTTGTTTATGAGACAAACGTGACAGAAAAGACCAAAACTATCTGAAACACACACAAAAAATCATCCTCTCATGCAGTCCTCCAGTATGGAAATAAATGCAGGCTGCTTATGAGGACAAATGTAAGAGGGGTCATATTACAGTCAAGACGAGCGGTTCATGGCAGCCCGCCTGAGGCCAAACCTCGGACTCTTCATATTTCAAACTGTGGCCAAATAGAGAGTGAGGTTGTTCTGGGTGGGTCAAGGCTTTCAGCTGATGACGAGTTAAGCAGCCGTCCCTGGAGTCGTGCATGGTTCTCACACTCACTCACTCACAAACAGATAGGTGTACGCACCACAAGCTGCTGCCCGTACACAAACACATGATTCTTGGCAATGTCTACACGATCCCAGGCCAAAGTCAGGACCAGCTGATCGAAGGGAGATGCATTTGTTCCTGAAGTAGAGGTACAGCAGTGTGTTAAAAGCATGTAAACACATTCACTGACAAGTGAACTCCTATCAAACAAACTGTTCCTGTTAGTGCGTTAGAGAACTGATGTTTATATGACATTTAGATGCTTAAACCAAACAGTACATGCATGCATTGGAGGTTTTCATACTTTATATTGGCAGCACCAACGCTTCTAACATCTCAACATTACAATTCTGTTTATTTTATTTAAATGGATGTTTTTTTTTACAGACTTCAGTTTTTTGTACATTGGGATCTTTTGGAAAGCTGTTTTGCACCAAGGTGACAGCATCACAGGCCTAAAAACGTGCCTGAGTGGATACATCCAGAACAGGCCAGGGGCTTTGTTCTTTCTGAGTGTCTGAACTGGCTTCTTAGAACCATCGATCATTTGAAATACCTAGTTTTGTCTTTGAACAAGTGGAATGAGGGTGAGCAAGTTGTAAAAATGTGACGACGGCTGCTTTTTCCTCTTTAAAGCACGCGCTGAAATAAGGCGACAATAGAAAGGAGATTAAGTGGGCATTGTTTCCTTAATTTATAATCTAAATTTTCACAGATTAACAAAGAAAGAGAACAAGATGATCCAAATTAGAGGATTTGTTTCTCTAAAAGTTTGAGTCAAGAGGAGGTTAGGTCTGAGACACGAGGCTCAGCATCTGTTGAAATAAGGACTTCATGTGAATGTGAGCAACATGACCTCAAGAGCAGAAATAAAAGGGCACACAAGGGGAGCTGTGTTCTCAAAGCATATCTATATCTGAAAGAAAACAGTGAAGAACTGGAAATCCTAACCTCCAAATACCAGCAACTGTAGCTTATGAATAGACTAAATCTAATTTGTGTTATTTGAGCTCTTATTTTCTTTGCTTAAAAGGGTTAGGAGGACATAAAAGTGTTTAGAGAAGGAGAAAAAAAAAAGATGAACACAAACCTTGGAGTAAGGCTCTCAGAATGGCTACATCAATGTCCTGGTGTTCCTCCGAGCTGATGTGAAACACTGTGATCTGTTTGACAAGAAACAGGAGAGCACTTTTTATTCAGGTTCCCACAGACTGTTCAGGTTGTTTGACGAAGGCACCAGTTTATATTTCTGCTGCTCTGACTGTTTGGCCATCATTTGGCAATTAGATTTGATCACTGTAATTCTTTGGTTCTTTTGTCAGTGTCATTTTAAGTTGTCATTCAAAGGTTTTCAGACTAAGAAGGGAATAATGCAACAGTAGAGAAGGAAAAGTTGTGAAAGACGAGCTGGAATTTGCACCAGAATTTGCTTTTCTAAACTCTATTCACATGTCAAACTCCAAAGCCACAGGCCAAATCTCGTCCCCCAAGATAAGTTAAATGTAAAATATTATATCTTATAAATTTTTCTTAAAAAAATGATAAATACATAATTTAGTATAGACTTCTCTTGCCAGCTGGTTAACTTTGAAGTCAGAAAGAAGGTTGGATCATTCTGTCATTATTGATTCAGATGTGGAAAGAGTTACAGAACGTCAAGTGAGAAGATCAAACTCTTGTTCATGAACCTGCAACCAAGAAAAAATGTCAAGTATCTGACTTGAGTTGATGTATCAGCTGCAAGTGGCCCATGGCTCAGACAGTTTTTAAATTTTGGCTTCTTTAGACGCCCCTACAAGACAATTTAAAGTTTTTATGTCTCTCAGTATGTACTAAAAACTTGATCGTCAGTATTGTCCTGTTATAACTTGTTTTTAATACGCTCATAAATATGCAAAAGCAGATGTTTGTTTTCAACAAATGACCAAAAAAAAAAGTTTGAGATTGATGTTTCCATGTTTTCTTCTGCAGAATGTGATTTTAGCTGCACATTCATGGACTTCACACAAACTAGCTATGAACAAAAGATTAAGCCAAACTTTTTTTTTTGGGTATAAATTTGTCAAACTGTACATAAAGAAGAAAAAAAGAGTAAAGAAATATTTGTACAAAGTAGTCTACAGCTTATCGTGAAAACCTTACACTCTGTGTTTAGATTTCCTAAACCTCGAAGGGGGTGGGATGGTCGCCCACAGTTCAGAACTGAAAACAGTTAAGCCTTTTTCAATTCTATTCAATTTCAGTTCAATTCAGTTTATTTATATAGAACCAAGTCAAAACAGAAGTCGTCTCAGGGCACTGAGACTTTCAAAAATATTTAATTCTCTCACTCCTCTGAATGACTTTAGTTTCTTTATTAACCTTTTATTAAAGTAGTTTTATAACAAGTAGAAACAAGAGTTTGTAAACATTTTTTTACATTTTAAAACTCAGCCTCCACATTTCAGTGTTCATTTATTTTTTTAAGCAACACAATACATTCAACGTAACTGGAGCAATTTTTTTCTCTGTGTAATTTTGTAAAATTATTGGATGTAAAACTCAATTTCTTTTTACCCATACTGGCTTTACAATGACAAATACCTACTACTGCAAAAGTTGTATCTTTCCTTAAATGGTTTGGTTTTAATTTTAACGTTTTTTTTTTTTTTTTGTTTGTTTGTTTGTTTGTTTTTTTAACATTAATTCCTCTCATTTTTTTACATTAATTCCTCATCTCAGCATAATAAAAATTCATAAATATTTTTTAATCAAGTCTTTAGGCATGGATCTGAATATCCTTTTAGCTAAACGATTAAAGTATTTATATTTTTATTGTTGACATAAATCATAAAGATGAGTGATGCCTATTGTAATTTCTGAAAGTTGCCATCCATATTGGTTTAAATAATAACAATGTTTATTTTTTAAAGCCAATGTGAAATTAAGCAATTTGTAGAAACTTATAAAAACATATAAACATTACGTATCATGTTATGTTACGTATCGGAACACAACAAAAAAACGTTCAACGTGTCCTTTGAAAAACGGACAACAGTCCTTGACCTCCTCCCAGCAGCGTATGGTTTGTAAGCTTGTGAAAATGTGGAAAACTGTGAATCACCCCTAAAGTCCATATTTTTCCAAGTTACATATGATGAACCCTGCTAACCTGATTTTACGGGGTCACGGGGGGGCCCCCTTGAGGGTGTGTCTGAGTTCAACCAGTCAAACCTGGTTCTAAAATGAAAATGTGTCATAATTCATAAGGAAAAATAATAATCTGCAGAGGTTTACCAGTTCTTTGCTCTTCATGCACTCCATCAGAGTCTGAAAAAGATGAATGGCATCGCTCTGGCTGAAGTTGAATGTTTTCTTAATGGTTGCGATGATGTCTGTCTCCACTCCATCAGGAAGACGTCTGTGGAATAATCACAGTGAAACCGTTTGAGTCGCACAGTTCAAACACAAGCTGCTGTAAAACAATTTGCTGTAAAACAATTTACTGGCTGGATTCTGATTCTTCCAGCAGCAGGATGAACTCTCGATCACACCAACTTTTACGAAAAGGTACAAGGTGCAAAGTTCTTTATTTGTCATTTGTGCACAGACCAACAATCCAGACCCACTGGAATTCTTGTGCAGTCATAGTCACAGTCAAAACACTGAAACAACACTAAATAAATAAAATGAAAATAAGAATAAAGTGGTTTATATCTACACTTTACAGAAAGCAGGCAACATCTACACCTTCCCATGTCACATGACCAGTGAAGTTAGGTAGAGTGGGGTTATTCAGGGATCACTAGTTTTGTTTTGCAATCAGTCTGACTGTGGCAGGGGAAAAAAAAAAACTATTAAAACACCTTGTACTAAGGGTGATGATGCCGTCTGCTCTACTGTATTTCAGGTTATACCACTGTTTTTTTGTGTCTGATAAGAGAGTGAGCTGGATGAAGTGAGACCTTGATGATTCCAGCTGCTCTTCTTCAACAGCGCTGTACATATATCAAGTCCATGGAAGGAAGTTTTGTCTCTGTGATCCTCTCCGCAGTCTTTATGACTCTTTGCAGTGCCTTCCTTTCTGCTGGTGTGGTGTTCCCATACCAGGCGGTGATGCCTGTGGTTAGGATACTCTCTATCAGTCCTCTTTGTGCCTGGGTGAGAGGGTCCTGGTTCAGACGTGCTTTCCTGAGCAGCCTAATGAAGTAAAGCCTTTGATGGGCTTTTTCCACTGTAGCTGTGGTGTTGAGACCAGCTCAGGTCCGATGTAACCTGCAGTCCCAAGAATCTATGGCTGTCAGCCCTCCCTACTTCAGTCCCTTTAATGATGAGAGGCTGTAAGTGGGGAGGGTTCTTCCTGAGGTCCAATATGATTTATTTTGTCTCATCTGTAGAGGATGAGGTCATTCATCTCTCCATTTGTTATAAAGTTGTCTACCAGACTCCTGTACCCTGACTGGTTCCCCTCCTGGATGAGCTCCATAGTGGTGTGTTCAGTATATTTAATAACAATGGTGTTGTGCTGGGTGGGGAGACAGTCATAAATCTTTGTACAGGGTGAAGAGTTTGGGGTTGAGGCAACAGCCCTGCAGGGATCCTGTGCTGACTGAGTTCTGATACCCATCCTCCCATTCTCACCACCTGTGGTCTAGCTGTCAGGAAGTCCAGGATCCAGTTACAGGTGGGAGTCGGAATGCCAAGGTCTGTCATCTTCTCTATTGGTTTGCCCAGGTCGAAGGTATTAAAAGCCGAACTGTAGTCCAGGAAGAACATCCAGGCATAAGTGTTGCTGCTCTCCAAGTGTTGCAGAGTGTGGTGTATGGTTATTGCTAACACATCATCCAATGAGCAATTAGGGCGGTAGGCAAACTGGAGTCGACAGTATCCGGGACTTTGCAGTTGATGTGCTTAAGAAGCAGACGTTAAGGGTGGATGTGTCTGGACTTTTGGGAATTGGTATGATGATGCTGGATTTGAAAATACAGGGGACTACTGCATGGGATAATGACAGGTTGAAGATGTCAGCATATACTCCAGCTAGATGTTCACCACAGGCCTTCAGAACTCTGGAGGTTCAACATCTTCAGAGCTTTCAGGACCTGTGTGTGTGTCACCTGGAAGGCAGAGTCAACTAGGTCACAGGGGGCCCCCTTGAGGGTGTGTCTGAGTTCAACCTGTTGAACCTGGTATAGAAAGTGTTAAGAATGTCTGGGGGTGGCATCTCAGGGATCTGGCATCTACAGGGACCTACAAACTGTCCTGTAGTTTGTGACAGATTGAATTCCCTGCCACATGCTGTGTGTTTTGGTTCAGGTAGTAGCCTTCAAGCTTTTCTCAGTGGGTCCTTTTTGCTGCTCTGATGGACAACTCCATGGACATAGATACTCCACTTGATCTCCTGACTTGAAGGCCTCCCTCTGCTTCCTGATTTTCTGTTTTCCTCCCAACTAAACCAAGGTTTTTGGTTGGAGAACATTCACAGTGCTGGGAGGGGCACACATGGACATATACTAGCTTATATAGCCAGTCATTCTCTGCATATTCATGAATATTGTTTGCAGCCTCTTTGATGGTGCTCCAGTCTGTGGCCTCCAAGCAGCCCTACGAGCTAGCCTGTGCACCATCAGTCCATGCGTTAATGGTCCTGACTGTGTCTTAAGCCTTATGTTGTAAACTGGTTTAAACTGGATTGACAAATGTGACCAAGTCACCAGGCAAAGTAAAGCTTTGGTTCAGATGAGAAGGCATTCCTGATGTTGCTGTAGCAGTGATCCAGTACAATATTTTATTTCCCCTGGTGGGGAAGGTCACAAACTGATGCAGTTTAGGGATTTTTTTTTTTTTCAGAATATTGCAGTTGCTAAAATCTCCCAGAATAACAGCAAATCCACAGATTTGCCACAAATCTGACTTTTCTCATCATTGCGTGCTATATTGTGTACTGTACGATTGTTTAAACTACACAAACATTATAAGAAAAGTGCACGCAGAACACACAGACTCTTTATTTCAAGGAGATCTCAGAGCTCTCCCCTGGCGTTGATGGATATCAAAGATAGCAACAGCCAACTTGTCGCCACAAGACCTGAAAATGTTAAATCCAGGTGTGTTGCTCAAGAATGAGTTCAGGGAACTACAGCTGTTCTTTCTAGGAAAACCTAGCAAAGGCCCAAGAATTACTGTATGTTTGAAACTAAAATGATCATTAGTTAGTTTGTATAAATGGCTGACTCCTTCCCTGCCAGATCAAGAAATGCACTCCTCTGAATAATATATTTCAGATACAAGCGGGGTGCCTCACCCCATCAACAGAACTGAGCACCCCGCCTACCAAACCGAATTTGACCCCCACCCGGCACTGACATAACACGAAGCTAGCAGCACAGAATACAGGCTCTCTAGCTAAAAAGCTAAAGGTGCCTCTGCCCTCATGCTGAACGCCCCCCACCCCTGCTCAAAAACTGTTGGTACAAGCTTCGCTCAGACATGTCTCCATCCCTCCCCATCAACAAAAATTATGGATGAGATGAGCACCCCACCATGGCAAGTTAACTAGGAGAAACACTGTTATACCCGCTTCTTCCATTTTGGGTCACGAGGGTCGCCCATGCCCATGTCCAGCAATCATAGTGCGAGGGGCAGGGCACACCTTGGACAGGTCTCCAGTTCATCACAGGGCCACATAGAGAGAAACAAGACAACCATTCACTCACACTTAGGGACAATTTAGAATTACCAATCAGACTAACATGCATGTTTTTGGTCTGTGGGAGGAAACCAGAATACCCGGAGAAAACCCACCCATGCACGGAAAGAACATGCAAATTCCACCCAGAAAGGTCCCCAGACCGGGATTTGAACCAGGGACTTGCTCGCTGAGAGGCAGCAGCTCTACCAGTTGTGCCACCGTGCTGCCCACATTTGAACTCCTGAGGAGGTTTTCTGTTCTGTTTTGTTAAGAGAACAGAAACATTCCCACAGTTTCCACTCTCGCGTGATTCAGCCGATGCATGTGAGGTGCAGAGCAGTGGAAAAGTCTTGAGCCACACCTTAATTCTGTAAATTTTGTTCCAAGAAGTCAAACTTTGTTTTATTCTCTTAAGATCTTGTTGCAGGCTTGGAGGTCTTTCAAACTTTTCCTTTGAACATTAGCATGTTCTTAACTCATCTCCTAACCAAAATTTGGTCTTTTCTTGTCTTCACAGCGAGCAGTGTTGTCCTGATAAGTTTGGAAAACTGGACAAGTGAAGGAATAACTTAGAAATAGCAGGCCTTAAAGCTTATGTCCTTAAAATATAAAAATGGCTTTCAGTGTTGTAAAATATATTTTGCATAAAAGTATGGACGCAATAGACGTCACTACAGAAGACATTTATTTGACATATTGCTCTGTATTCAGATGTCAAACTTCATTGTAGAATCATAAACACAGAGCTGCCGATACTGAAAGATATATATGCCCGAGGATATGTTTTTATTTCCAAACTACTGTTGCCACGCCTCACATTCCTGCCTTTTCTCAAACACTTTTTTTTGTTTCGCCCAATAAAAGCTCCTTTGACTACATGTTTGGGATTTCTCCAGAGCAGCTCCTAAATTTCACATTATGAGGTCAACTTCGGGCATTTGACTAAATTAGCCAGTTCATATCACAGCCCAACAGATTAAACTGCTAATCTAATCTTTTTTATCAATCTATAAAGATAAGACACAGTTATGAACTTTAATTTGGTCGACAAGTACAATAAAAACTGAAAGTACATTTTCAGTTACAGTCGCTGTGCTGCTGGGCTCCTAAAGCTTAATCTGAAACAGAATGAGGGCCAGAAAGCAAACACAGCAGCCATCAAAGAAGTTTAAAAGAAAGTGGCTGGGTTTTTATCTTGTCTATAATAGTTCAGTGAATATTTGATTGTAAAAAAGACAGTTTTATTAGTATGAATCTCATCTTGACAGCTATTTTTACCCTTACGTCTAACAGTTTAATATACTGTACTTTGATTATCATTACAGTCGTCCCTTGCTACTTCGTGGTTCAACTTTCGTAGGCTCGTTCTATTGTCAACTTAAATATTACTCACATGATTGGGATAGTACTAGATATACTGTACAGTAAAAAGTTCACAAAAAAATACTTTGAACAGGAGCCACCATTTTGTAGTTTTCTCTCAATTAGCCTATACTGTTTCGCTGCTCGTAAGGACTATATTTCCCAGATGCCAACAGTGCCCCGCCCAGAAGCCCCGAGTCCTTCTGCTGAAGTATTAGAGGGAAAGTTTTGATCTGATCGGAAAAGTCTGGCACTTTTTACAGTGACTTCGGAACCAAGTGGATGCAGAGAGCCACATGGAACACTGAACCAGACCAGAACCAGACCCATCGGTGAATCTTGAGAGCTGGTAGCCCGCCCATGAGGACCTCCGAGTGGGGATGTGCTGGTAAGTAAAATTTAGTAGCTACATATAAGTATGTTATTAAAATTAGTAGGTTTAATAGTTTAGAACATTGACTGTGGGCTTCATCGCTGCAGAGTATGTCTGCCAAAATGGATCCGAGTTGAACCGGAACAGAGTCAGAGTGCTGCTCTGCAGAGCTGGTGAGTAAAATTTAGTAGCTACTTAGACAGTACTGAACGTATGTTGTTAAAATGAGGTAGGTTTAAGAATTTAGAACATTGCAAGAGTGTGGGAAGGGTTTCTAAAGCCTTAAAATATATATAAATGCTAAAATAAATATAATGTCAATACGTCACGGATTCATGAAAGGGCTGGAACCTAACCCCAACAAAAAAAAAATCCTTATTGTCCTTGTTTTACCGCTCGATCATCTTTTCATAATCCCCTGAAGTATTTAAAATTGTCATTCAACCTTTATTTAGGCAGGTTAATCTCATTGAGCCTCGAGGACTCATTTACAAGAGAGACCTGGCTACA
>JARVLU010000599.1:17947181-17959332 GCA_031762415.1 Simpsonichthys santanae | reverse complement strand
AATGGAGGGAAGGAAAGTCGCAGATACAAGGCATTTCCTAGCATTCAGAGCTGGACAGGATCTATTTCTGAAAAAGAAACCCAGTTTTACTTTCAGTTTCTTTACCAAGTTTTCAATGTGGGGCATGAGATGGAACAAATCAGACTGGATGATTTAAAAGTGGATTGCAAAAGCTGGAAAACCTTAGCAACTGTTTTAGCTTGAGGGTAAACAACTGTATCATCAGCATAGGATGATCAGGGATGACCTAATCTACATTACTTATGTAGATTGGGAAGAGGGTGGGACCTAAGACAGAGCCTTGTGGTACACCATTTAACAGTTAGATAAATGGAAGAAGTACCATTAAGTTTAACACATTGCCTTCGTTCTGAGAGATGGTTAGTGAACCAACCAATGGTGTGATCTAAGAAACCAATTTCTGAGAACTTATGACATAAGATGTCATGGTCCACAGAGTCAATTAATTAAGTGATTAATAAGAATGAATGTTTTATAAAGTGAATTTCCTGTTTGGAGCATTTCTGTAATCTGACTCTTTAAGCATCTTGCTCACATTCATGGTTAGTGAGCATTAAAACTGGAAAACTTTTGGAATTACTCTCAGATAATCTCACTGGACAGAAAATTAATAATCTAAATATAATTCATCTCTCTCCTCAGATCTTTCTTTTTCACAGTGTAACTATTGTTCACCCAGAAGACTTCACCCAGTGCACAACACAGGGAAGCTTCGTCACTCGTTGGCACGAAACAGCCTACAACATGTTCACGTTCTCTTGTCTGTTCCTGCTGCCGCTGATCATCATGATCACCTGTTACAGCAGGATCTTCCATGAGATCTCCAAACGACTGAGAAAGGACAATTGTAAGTTGGTGAAATAAACTAAAGCTCCCCAGAGAATGAATCCTTCCACCACTTGAACTATTTTTTTTTTAATATTAGATAAATCAGCATCAGATGGTCCATGGTGGTCAAAGACCTAAAACCTAAAATGAATTAGCACCAGTCAGCACATTACATAGACCATTTATAATGTAAAAGTAGTCTCTGGTTTGGGGGCTACTGTTGTAAAGCTTCAAAATAATTTTAGTTTAACCTTTAACTTTTAATCAATGCTGACACATCAGTAATCTCCCACAACCTTGATTTTAGTTGTCTTTTGTTTATGCAGTATTTGCTTGAAAAATTGAAGTATACTTAAAGCAGGTTTAACTTTTTTTAACCTTCATACACACTTATAAAGGCTTTGTTCTGCCTTTTAGTAAAACGTTACATACCATTTTAAGTCAGAAGGCCTAGCTTTTCTTGAAGCACTACATGTTGCCCGCTATCTGAAACAAAAATGGCATTTTAGCCTTTTTGGTCAAATGATGAAAACAAAGTAGGCACAATTGCACACTGTGATTAGTTAGTGCTCAGATTATGTGTAGTGGATAACTTTCAGCTGTGCTACTGCAAGAAATTTTATTTTATTTTTGGGCAGAAAATAACAGAATTATTGCCAATTTTGAGTTTGCTGAGGTCAAGTAGCTGTGGCCAGCCATTTTGAATTGGGTTGACTCCTAAAGTTGATCAGTTGAGGATGATCCAAATATTACTTCCTGACAATTTCAATAAAATCTGAGCAGTAAATATTTTGCTAACACAGATTTATCCTTTTATATTAAATTCTCAAACAGCCTAACCTTTTGTCTGTTATCTGATCTGTTCCCAGTGCCGTCCACTGAAGTGCACTTGAGATGTTCCAAAAATAACATCCCCAAAGCCCGGATGAGAACTCTAAAAATGAGCGTTGTGATCGTTTTGTCGTTCATTATTTGTTGGACTCCGTACTACCTGCTGGGTCTGTGGTACTGGTTCTTTCCTGAAGACCTGGAGGATAAGGTGTCCCACTCCCTGACCCACATCCTGTTCATCTTCGGGCTGCTCAATGCCTGTCTGGACCCAGTGATCTACGGCCTGTTCACCATTCACTTCCGAAAGGGTCTCCGGAGATACTACGGCAACGCTACCTTGGCAATGGACGCAGAAAATAACACAGTTACAACCGGATCTTTCACCTGTGCTGCCAATTCTTTGTCCCTTAAACGGGAGTTCAGGCGTGCCA
Organism: Simpsonichthys santanae; assembly: GCA_031762415.1. Classification (NCBI taxonomy): domain Eukaryota; kingdom Metazoa; phylum Chordata; class Actinopteri; order Cyprinodontiformes; family Rivulidae; genus Simpsonichthys; species Simpsonichthys santanae. The sequence continues at coordinate 17,957,221 of JARVLU010000599.1, read as the reverse complement.
GCCAGGAAAGACTGATGCTTCAGAGCGACAACTGCAGAGCAGAGTCATTGTCTTTGAGGAACAGTTTTCTGATAGATGGCAACAACACAACAAGAGATCCCAACCAGCCCAACCCTGAGAGCATTTTATGATAGCTCTAAAGAAAACAGACACTGAGCAGGTTTTTCATCATTTATGTGATTCTGGTAAATATCTTGAATCTGTCAGTCTGTGTGTGAGACAGATGGACCACTATCTACTGATGGCCAAAAGATCACAGGCAAAATTACAACGTGCTGCCGTAGATAGGGAGGGAGAGCAAATCAGTGCAGAAAAGCACTATACTGTAATGTAATTTCATCAAGGATCTCCTTTACAGACACACTTTTATATTTGCATTATTATAATAATCCTCAGGTCTTTATGTAAAACAGCGTTATTCAGTGTATAGAAGTACGAGATGAAGAAAAGTATTGGGAAGGTGATTAAACTAGAACACATAAACACAAAGTGCATTGACAGGTTTTATTTCAACCTGCAACACAAAGAATCACACGAGAGGACAAGAATTAGTTAACTTTTTTCCAATCATGATAAACAGTTAACAGCATTAGACCAACATTTCTTGAGATCTGAAAAACAGATGTTTTGACAGAGAAATGCCCACATCTGCTTTGCTGAAACCTCCTTTAAGCGATCAGAATCACATCAGCGAGTTAAAATGTAGGAAGGGTTTATGACCACATAGTAATTAAATGTCCAAACCTTTCTAAACTCAGCCAAGTTACAAAAGCTATAAGCGGCACTAAAAGTAGTATCTTACATGAGCTGTGACTTGTGGAGACTAGTTGGACTAAAAATCAAACTAATCTGATGAAAAAATGTGCAAATTTTCAGCTGCAATCCCACCAACTTTTGAGTACAGTAGTCCCTCACTTATCATGGGGGTTACGTTCCAGACACCCCCGTGATAGGGACATTATATTTATTTTAGTATTTATATATATAAAGGCTTTATAAACCCTTCCCACACTCTTGCAATGTTCTTAACAATATTCTAAACACTCTAAAAGAGCACAGTGAAAGAGAGCCGACAGATTGATGCTACGGTTACTGAGCCAATCAGCACTCGGGGGCAGACTGGCCATCGGGAGCACCGGTTACCTGGCCCGCTCAGTGATCACAGATGGGGACTAAAGGCTCAAGACTAAAGGTTCGGGTCGCGCTTGATTATTTTAAATAAACGATCCATGCCGCTCATGCTTGTGTGGCTCACTCAGGTATGATAGACCCCACCTCCACCCCTCCTTTCTTTTTATGAGGCTGTCTGTCACAGCAAAACAGAGGCATGGAGCTTACTTATATACAGTAGTGCTTTCCAGCCCCTTATGAGGGGCCCCAAAGCGCTTCACAGTACCAGCCATCCACCCATTCATACACCAGTAGCGGAGCAAAACAGAGGCATACAACAGGCGGGCACACAACGTCTCCACTCTGATGACAGACAGCCACAGAAAGAGAAAGGAGGGGGCAGGGGTGGGGTCTGTCTTATACCTCAGTGAGCCGCACTCATCTACTCTATTTTTAAAAACCGATGCTCTTATTTTCCCATCTAAGCATTTTCTCTGATATTCTACATTTGTCCATCTGTTCATCCCTTCTCCCTGAGCAGAAGCAATGGGGAAAGACAGACTCCAAACCTGCCCTCTCCTTTCTCTTTCTGAGGCTCTGTCACAGCAGAGCAGAGACGTTGTGCACCTGCCTGTTGTGCGTCTCTGCTCAGTTGTGACAGACAGCCTCAAAAAGAGAAAGGAGGGGGCGGGGTCTGTCTTTTCTCATCGCCAATCGTGTGTTGTGTACAATCATGTTGAAAATTTGCAAACGAGTGAGTTTGCAAAAGTCAAACCACGAAGTATTGAGGGACTACTCTACTTGTAATTCAGAGAGCAGAAAGTTGTGTGATCAGGGTTTGAGCAGTTACTTAAAAAAATGGCTTCTTTGAGAGAAAAACTGTTTTCTAACCCAGCACATTATTTCAATGCCCACTTCCATTCACTTTGTATCCATCTTGGCAGATGCTCCCTCTTGTAAGATTTAATCTGCTAAAGTTCACTTTTCTGTAATGAAGATGGGCAGATTTGAACCAGTTTTTAATTATCATTATTTACGGTCAGGATGTTTTCTTTAAACATGGATGAGTTTTCTGTCAGAGGAGAGCTCCCATGCAGGTGTTAAAATGCAGCTCTGTGACGTGTTGACCATGTCCATGTCTGATGTCACTAATTTATGAGGGGGGAAAAGTTACGGAACACAGATTTGATGTGGAGTGATGTTTAATTATTTGTATAATAATAATAATGTGTACGTATTGTCATCATTGTATGTTTACATACAATAGCGAAACTGTCTCTCTGCATTTAACCCATCCACCACCGGGTAGGGCAGTGGGCAGCTATTGAAGGATGAGATGTCCTGCTCAGAAACACCACGAGGTGTGCAATGACCGGGGACCGAGCCCGGGACCTTCGGTCTGAGTCGACTGCCCCTACACCATCTTGGCCCCTCTGAAAGACAGGAAATGTTGATGTATGTTAAAGTATGTCTTTATTTAAAGCTTATTTTCCATGTGCTAATATTTATGTGTTTACAAGAAAATAAGCTCACCAGTTCAACATGTGGCTTCAGTGGAGGAGGAATATCAGAGAAGCGGTCACTAAACATGCCAAGTGCTCTGAAAAACACCCTCACATCACATTATGATAAAGGAGCCTTTGGCAGCCGCTCTCTTTAGAGCATTATGAACATTATAAATTTAAATGAGGCTTTCGAGCGCATATTAAAACCTGCGTCTGTTAATATTCCACAGAGACACCACGGCACAATCTGATGGAGAGGCGAAGATGAGCCTGAGATTATACATTCAAATTCAATAACAGCAGCAGTTTTTTATTTAACTCATGCATCTCCTACTGCTCTGCACCCACTGTGCTGTATGACCATTAATTACATATATAAATCAGATACGTTCCTCTGGGGTGTCAAACTCTGTTACAAAAGGGAACCAAAATTAAAACCCTGGTCCAAAACATAGGCCAATTTCAGTCGCTACATTAACTCAAGCCACACGCCCAACATCTTTTCTAGGTTGCAGGTTTATCGACAGGAGTTTAATTGATCCCATTTGACATTCTTTGTTGCTTTTCCACATCAAAATAAAAATTTACTGAAAACGCTAACCTTTTTTTCTGGCTTTAAAGTTAGCCAAGTGTCATGAGAAGTCTGCACTAAATGAAGTTTGCTAAGTATTTTAAGCAAAATAAGAAGAAATAAAATCATCTTTCATTTAAAATATCCTCTTAGGGAGCCATGCAAGATGTTAACAGAGGCCTGATTTGGCCCGTGAGCCTTAAGTTTGACACGTGTGCTCTAAAAGGTGCTAAGCTACACATAAAAAAAGTAAAATCTGTATAGTCCGTAGTACCTCTGCAAAACGACTTGTTCTGCTCAGTTTGGGTGGTCGTGGCCTTGCTGTCTTTGTTGGATTTTCACTGCAGTTTCCTCTAGCCTCCTCCATGTTTGTTCGAAGTCTTTGTTCCTTTCATCCACAGACAGCACTCTTTACAGAAAAACACAGAAAACACTCACATATGAGCCATTTCACATCATCTGACCTGCCTGAGAAGGTCATTACAGGTTAAAAGTTTGTGAACCTTTGCTGACGGTAGAGAGCGCAGATTTCCTCCAGAGTATCACGGCTAAGTGTTGACTGTTGTCCAGGGGAGTCTGGGTGTGAAACGACGTACTGCTTGATGAGCTCAGACTGCTCAAACTCGAAAACAAAAAGCTGAAGCTGGCCGCTCGTGTTAGAAGAAACACCATCGCTGGTTTCCTGGTCACCTAAAAGATGAAACGACTTGAACGTATGCTCCCTGTTACAAATGATCCTTTTAATTAACAGTTTTCATCTGAAGCTGGAAACAAAAAAAAAATAACAGCTGAGCGGTTCTTTTGTTCACCTCGTATGAAAAGGATTCGATGTTTTGCATTCAGAGCATAAACAGGGTTGCAGGGAGAAGCGATTTGATGGGATGCAGGAGGGGCCAAGAAGCACACTGGGGTTTTGTTGATGGCATCTTGGAGCAACATTTTTCCATTCCTTCGCACCACAAGTAACTATTTCAGGCAAGATAAATGGGACATCAGCAACCCAACAATCTAAAATTATTAGTAAATTAGTACAAATAGCTGTGATTTTTTTTAAATTTTAAACCAGTATGCTCCTACCACAGCTCGTAGGAAAGGCACTGACATAATGACACTTGGGAGATCCCTGCTGTCTTTTGGCCTATAAACATACAGAAAATTACATGTAAAAGCAATAATTTATAAATTGGATTTAAGACAATCTAATTACCAAGAGCAGACAATTTCATGAAGGTTGAGTATGGAAATAGGTTAAACTCAAAACCTTTCGGTAAGCTGCACGGTGCAGGTCTCTGTCCCTCGCCCTGCAGTGATTGTATAAGTGGCTCCACTTTTACACAACACCAGAACGTGGACTGGTTCTTCAGTAAAAACCTGAGAACTGTGGACTGACGTGGTCCAATTATCCATGAACTGCATCCTGAGGAGGGCACTGCTTTCTGCTAGCATTGAGACGATGTGAAGTGGTGCTCCTGAGTGGAAGACAAAAACAATATATTATTATTAATATTTACCAGTCTCTTATTTTAAACTCTTGTCCAAACATTTAAAATCCAATTAATGCCTAAAAGAAACCATGAGGTGTGGCAGAGAAGAACAGCAGAACTAACAAGCTAAAGCTGAATTCTTACAGAAGAATGAGAATTGTTATTTAGAGTCCAGTGGTTCCGAACCCTGGTCCTTGAGGAACACCCTCCTGCTTGTTTTAGTTGTTTCTCTGCTCCAACATACCTGATTCAGTGATTTAATTTCCTTAATTTTGGCAGAAGCCTGTTGATCACCCTTTCATTCAAATCAAGTACGTTGGAGCAGAGGAACAGCTAAAATATGCAGGATGGTGTACCTCAGGGACCAGGGTTGGGAACCAGACAACATAACAAGGTTGACTGAAACCATAATGCACTCTTGATTTGAAGTATCGCTTAGTGACCGGACCAGCAGCCACAACACCGAACAATAAGGATCCATTTCCTGCTTATACTAAAGTTATGATGAAGAGGACCACTGGTTCGTAGACATCCTTTCATCCATCATATTTACACGCTTCTACATTTCTGGGTCACGTGTGTTGCTGGTGCCCATATCCAGCAGTCAATGTGTGAGTCGGGGGCACCCTGGACAGGTTGCAGGTCCATCACAGGGCCAGACAGAGACCAAAAAGACAAGCATTCACACACTCACTCACACCACAATTTATAATAACCAATAACATGCATGTTTTTGGTCTGTGGGAGGAAACCGAAGTACCCGAGCTCCTCAAGAGCTCCCCCTCCCACCACCACCACCACCACCACCTTTCTACAACATATCTCATGTTCCCAGCTATTACCATATAATAGATCCCTCACTGTAAGATTAGCTCACCGAATCTCCTGTCCCAGACACAAACCAAAGCATCTTCAAGGCCAAGACTTATGTAACGGGTGCATCTGCTGACAGCTGAGCAAACTATCTCCTTTGCATTTGGCCACAAAACATCTGGCATGGGTGATAAATCTGCTTTGGATAAAAAATAAATACAGTACATAAAAACAGCCCCAAAACATGCCTTTTTTTTTTTTTTTTTTAAATAATATAATATATGAGCAGCATTCAGAACATTTTAAATTGAGCAGGTTTCATTTCCTCCCTGGTTTGTTCTTTGGAGCTCTTTGGAGTGAATACTGAAGAAGATTATAGCTCTCAGTCCACCACACAGCAACAGCAACAGGCAAACCTGCAGGGTGGAGAGAAAAATCCTTTAAAACGACAAGAGTGTGCACGTTCCCCTCGTGTCAGTCAACCAGTATGTGAGGACGCTGGCAGATGTTTTCAGGAGTGTTAAGGAATATTTTTGTTTTTTTGTTAAAAGACGAGACAGCAGCACACCTTCTTTGTTACAAACCTGGCTGAAAGCTCACTTTACTGTCCCTCGAAAACTGACCACAAGGCAGCAGAAAGTGAGAGGTGCACCCCCTGAAAGAGATCAGTGCAACTAGTGAGACAAGGATGAGAAAGCTTATCATTTAAAGCCCATTTATGTATTTAAAGTGACATAACACACTCAAATGTATCATGTACACAAACATTAATTAAAAACATTTACAGCCTTCATTATTGCACCTGTCATAAATTAAGTAAAGGATTTAAAACTTATTTCAGAAGAGCTTTAGAAAGTTGTTTTTTATGCAAATGTTTTATTTTGCTTTGATTTGATATTTTCACTTCAGTGTGGCACACATTATACCGGTAATTACTTCTGTAACTAACTTGTTATCTTATACATTTGATTGAAACCATTCTCCATTGAGACCGAGACGGCGTGTCTCAGTGAGATTACCTGTATAAATAAAGCTTAATTAGATTAAGCCAAACAAAGCAGTCTAGCTGTCAAATGCTGATTGTATTGGCCTAAACCTAATTTCACCTTGAGCTTCCACGTGCCTCCTTTGTTCTTCCTGGATCTGTGCCAAAAGATAACTTCTCTCTCTGATGACTGCTGCTTCTGATGACGTCCAGATTGAAGCAATATGTGAAAAAGTCAGTTGTACGACCGACCCCGAGTGGAGAGTCCACCGTCGTTCCTGAAAACCAGCAGAAACACATCAGATTTGTTTACGTTCTGTCACTTGATCTTTTATTTTTTATTTATTTATTGTTTTTTTTTTTTTTTTTCAATTCAATTCGGTTTATTTATATAGCACCAAGTCACAGCAGAAGTCATCTCAGGGCACTGAACAGAAACAATCATATACAGTACAGTACATAAAAAGTAAGTTAATTACATTATTTATCTGAGGAGCAGACTGCTTAGAGTTTAACTTCATTGCAGACTCATCTTGAGCAAGCATGAAGGTGACAGTGGAAAGGAAAAACTTCCTAATGAGGAAGAAACCTTTAGCAGAACCAGGCTCAGGACAAACAGCCATCTGCTTCAACCGGCTGGATTTGAGATGAACAGGAAGGAGGAACAGATACACAATGGCAGGTCAAGAATCACATTAAAACAGAAATAATATCAATGATTCAATTATATTCAAATATTCAATTGTAAAAATTCATTGTAAGACATGTGATCAATTTGTTCTTTAGTAGTCTAAGTATAGCAGCATGACAACCTAACCCTAATTAAGATTCATCAAAAAGGAATGTCTTAAGTCCAGTCTTAAAACTGGACAATGTGTCAGCCTTACTGACAAAAACTGGATATATGATCTCTCCTACTAACTCCAGTTAAGACTCTGGCAGCAGCATTTTGGATTAACTGAAGATTTTTTTAAAGAAGTATTTGGACACCCAGATAACAAACCATTGCAATAGTCCAGTCTAGATGTGACAAATGTATTAAGCAGTTTTTCTGCATCATATTTAGATATGTTTTTAATTTTAGTGATATTACGCAGGTGAAAGAAGGCGGTTCTAGTAACGTTTTTAATGTGGGGGGTAAAAGACATGTCCTGATCAAAAATAACACCAATGTTCTTAACATTAGAGCTGGAGGCCAGATTAATGCCATCCAAGGAGAGAGAAGACTAAAAAAATGTACTCCTAAGATGCTCAAGTCCAAAAACTGAAACCTCAGTCTTGTCTGTGTTCAAAAGCAGAACATTAAGACATGCTTGTAGTCTCAGTAGCTGATAGGATTCAGTGGGTTTCATGGACAAATATAACTGTGTATCATCAGCATAACAATGAAAATTTATCCCATGCTGTTTAATAATTTTACCTAATGAAAGTGTATATAAAGTAAAGAATATTGGTTCAAGTATTAAACCCTGAGGAACTCCATGACTAAATTTGGTGTATGAAGAAGATTTATTATTTACATTACAAATTGGAATCTATCAGATAAATATGATTTAAATCATTTTAGATTGGTTCCTGTAATCCCAATATCATACTCAAGCCTCTATAGTAGATTATTGTGATGAACTTTATCAAAAGCAGCACAGGAGTTGTGACAGAGAGAACAAACGGTTCATTCACATCACTAATTTAAAGTGCTGTAAAAAAGTAGGAGCTACGCACATCCTTAAAACAGAAACAAACACTAATGGATTCTGCACAGGCCTTTTAATTCATGTTGCGGTCAATTAAATCACAGTACAGCTGTGAAATGTTTACCTGAAGGAACTTTGGGTGGCATGATTTTAATCATCACTGTTACTGGAGACCATCTGATGCCCATTTCTTCAGGTAAGTTTTGAACCTGGGGGTTAAAAAAAAAAAAAAGAAGGGTGCATCCGACAAAGATATTAAAATACCTCCTAGCTGTGTCAAAAGTAGACAAATACATACAGTACATGCACATGACAAGTGCAGAGAGGAAGCTGTTGATTTAAACTTGTTTTCTCTAGCAGCAGAACAGGAGTTCTATCAAATTATTTTTTATCACCTGTTTCTTTTGTGATGCGGCCATCTGTAACTCCTTCAGCCATGCAGCTAAAGGAAACTGAAGGACCTCGAGCCATGCGGCACCGTTGCCTTACAAAATACGGAGTACGTGAGATCCAGCATTCAAATGTAAAAACCTTCAAAAGTCCTTTACTCACAGCTGAATGATGCAGCTCCGTAATGCGCCCCCTCATAAAGTTCAAACATTGAACAAATGCTTCGTTCATTGATGTCTTTCTGTTGGGGAAATTATGTACAGTACAGTATTTGTTTTGATTTTGTTCCTTTAAAAGCAAAACACTGTCTTGTCAGTATGATTAAAGCAGCATCAAAAGTAACAATTGCTTACCATGACGTTAATGACGCTGAGAAGATGAATGCCTTTAGAATAAAGTGCAAACACTCTGGCAACTCCTGTAAGAGAAGACGACCACATCACAACAACAAATTTAATCTCAGAACTTTTTTCTACATTTCACAACTTCAGGTTTATACTCAGCTTGAAATGAAACATTCAATAAATGGTGCTATGTCTTCTCTGTGAATATCCAAACTCCTTTATTGGTTTAATTAGGAGAAGAAGGGGTGAAAGCCTTTGGCAGCTGATCAGAAGCAAACCACACACCCATATCATCCACAGTGCCAAGCATGTAGGTCGTCTCAGCCATTCTGGTCATCTGGATAAGAGTCACCTCCAGCCTGTCTCGCAGCCACTCAGCTACACAGGTGAAGGACGACGCGCACCACACAGACAGGCCCTGGGAGTGACCCAGACCCAGATACATGCCGTCCTCTGAACACGTCAAGCAGTTAGTGTTTTCTGGGAGTTGCTGAAAAAGACAAAACAATCAAAGAAAAGTGTCCTTGCAAGAACTCTGATATTTAGTGTTAAATGATTTCTTATCTTTAATACCACAAAGAGTGGCAACTGTATGAGCCTGTAAAGTCTTCTAAGCATGTCTGATACGCACAATCTATTAAAATTCCTGTTTAGGCTCAGTTGTAAACAGAAAGTTGATGTCTGCCACTGTACCTGAGCCACACCTGACAGCTCCATTAGAGGCGTCTCTCTGGACTTCACAGCTGTCATTTTCTGTTTACCTGGTAAAGGATGTGTTGTTAAAATGTTGTTACATTTACAAAAAGCTTTTGAATTTCATAAATCACTACAGCTCTGGGGAATAAACAATTACAGAAACTGACATAAAAAACACTCGTCATTTTATTAAAGTAGATATGCCAGAGTGGCATAAAAACCTTCACATCTTCAAATATTTCGATAGATAAGTGGTGATAATATGTTTATTTAAATATATAGAAGAGAGAGTCATGATTGAAGATTATACAGTACACGGTGTGAGTTTTTACTAAACAATAGGTCTTTTGCACGTGACGTCATGGGCGCCATATTGGGGGGTAGTTAAAGTGTATGTTTAATGTTAGCTTTAAGGTCAGAAAAATAATATTTAGAGGTAATACAGTAA
>JARVLU010000599.1:17926474-17944571 GCA_031762415.1 Simpsonichthys santanae | reverse complement strand
CCAGGTCTCTCTTGTAAATGAGTCCTCGAGGCTCAATGAGATTAACCTGCCTAAATAAAGGTTGAATGAAAAAATATAAAAACGTTGAGTAAAGAATATACCTTGGTGTATTTTTTTATTGTAAACTTTTACAACAGCGAAAGGAATTAAACATCTGTAAATCTCTTCAGATTCCTCCGACTGAGGCCTCGAATCCAAAACCAACAAAGAAAAGATCTTATAAATCCATTATTGGGGCTTGGAAAACAGATTTAAACACATAAATACAATCAATTTACATAGTAGGTTAGACTTCAAATTCAGTGATAATTTCAATTGATATTGCATTTCATTTTACCACCCACAATCATAAAATATTACATTTAAAACTACCTTCTTTAGCAGAAATCACAGAGGACACAAACCTCTCCACATTCAATTAAAGGAGACAAATGAGTCATCAGTGACACCAGCAGCAGTGTACAGATCAGTGGTACTACCACTAACAAGTACCAAATATTTAGCCTCAGCCATGATTAAAAAGTGCCCCTGCAGGGGTTAGAAATGCAACCAATTAGCAAGTTACCTTATCATAACCCATCAAAATGTGATCTAAACATCATTAATAAACACAAAAAGCCACTGGTGATGTTAACAGAAAGGGTTTCCAACAAGGTGCCAGTGAGATAAGGCAGATATGGTGCGTTTAATGACCCGTTCTTAATGTTGGCAGTTTGGATTAAGCTCCAAAACTGTAATCTTAAGGCTTCTTAATTGATGCTTTTGTGATGAGAAAAAAATAAAATAAAAAAAATAAAAATAAAAGAAAGAATATCAACTACAAAGCACAACTACAGTCAGAGCGGGCACTGATTAGGCTACAATTCACCTACTGGTACATATGCATCAGCATTTCCAATAGAGGATTAGGTAAGCTTAAAAGAATAGTTTAAAGCTTTAAAAATGGGGTTCTGTGGAAAGGGTATGAAAAGCATACTGTTGTAACTAGTCTCAACTTAGACCAGCCATTAGCTCATCAATTCAGAATTCGTAGTGCCATCGACAAGTGGCCATTTCAAAAGATCTGAGCTATCCCTTTCGAGCTCACAAATGCGACATTCCCAAGTTTGAATTCTTACAATACTACGGTAGTTCTGCTTGTTATGAGTTATACTGGTTGATCCCTCTTTAAAGCACAACAAGTGATTTCAAGCCCAAACAAACTGTTGTGTAGAATGGCTGCTGATCTCTTACTTTGCTGAAATATTCATCTTTAGAAGCTTTTAGGGGCGACAAGACGATACTTTCCATCTATACACACTGTTATCCCTAATAAACACTTTTGATATAAGGTGATCAGATGTACAAGCTGACAAGTCCAATGTCACAGGACAGAGAAAAAGTTGATTCTAAACAAATACATCAGCAGTTGATAGGTCAAATGTTACATCTTTTTCCTACTAGGTCAAAATACTTTCAAGTGGATGTGCTGCTGATTAAATATAAGCATTCTGGTCCATTTAGTTGTTACTAACGAGGGGAAGCGTGGTTGATAAATACTTTAGATAAACTCAAGTGCATTTCGGAAACAAGATATGCAAAAACTACAAACTATTGCATATTCAGCTGGATTATAATGTCCCAATCTGTTTGATCTTTCTGCTGGATGTGGATCAGAAACCAGCATGTGGTTTGTCAGGACGACACGACATGACATTTTTAGAATAAAACTATTTTTACGGACTCTACAGTCAAATGTCTTTACTGTAATCAAAACTGTTTGGTTAAGAAACTTTTGACATGTTTTCTCATTTGGATTATCTGCTTATTAAAGTGGCTGAAGGAGACTCCTGAGGGAATAAGTTAATGGATTTTGTTAGCATTTTTGGGCATGAGGCCAAAATTTGAGATTAAAAAAATGAGTTTTCTGCAAAGGGATGCATGCCACAGCTGTCACACAATTTCCTCTGCTAAATAAAACTCTTTAGGATGCTTAAGGGTAGAAATCAGTGGAACTGTATGTTTTAAAAAGCATTAAAAAAATCATTTGAATAAGTTAAACTCTGCGATACATTTCCATCCTAATATCTTCCAATGATTTTTAACTTGATTTTTTCCCTTTGACGTTATTAAAAATAAAAAAAGAGGACAGTCAGAAGTTCAGAGCAGAATCCATGACTGATATATTAGAGCTCATAAGAAAATCCTTGGTCCCAGCAGAAGCTCTGGCAGCTGCAGTCTCCATTCAGATCTCCTCCAGGTCAAAGCTCTTTGTTGTGTAGCCAAAGTAAACGGTCCCAGATATGAAGACCTGGAAGGAAAACGCTATAAGGAGGCTTTAGAGAGATCATAGTCCACGATGAGCTGTTTGATGTACGACAGTTTTCCATGAAGATACTCGCAGCGTTTCTTTTCTTCCCTGTAGCTTGGAAACTTCTGTTGGGAGGAGAGACACCGTGTCGGTAAAACATTTTAGACATTAGTTGTTTTAAGAGGGCAGCATCCAACTTGGGTCTCAGACCAGCCGTTTGCTTGTCGGTTTGATCAGAATTAAATTACTTCTCCAAACCGAGGCTGTTAAAAGAGACATCTATAACACTTATTTTCCAAAATATACCTGTAAAGTTGTCTGAATGTTTGTGATTCATTCACACTAATGTGATCCATTTTTCTTCCGTATATTTTTGGTATCCTTCTCGTTCCACAGTTTTTGTACTGTTTCAACAAATCATATCAAAACGTTCAGCTCTTTCAGGACAATCCTGAAATGGCTGTTGGTATTGGTGCAACTTTAGCCTTTTAAAATATTTAGCCTTTTCTGCCAATTTTTTCCTCATAAAAAAATGAATTGAGCTCATTTTACATCATTCAGATCTTTAGATCCGTTTACAACCTTTTACGGCTCCTTTCACAGTTTGTTCTGGTTCAGCTTCCTTGTGCAAATTTAAACTTTTTGTCAGCTACATTCAAATAATTTCAGCTGTTCTGTGTTCCTTTCAGGATCTTTCTGCTAACTACAACAATAATAATAATACCAAATTTTTTGCACTTACTTGAAAAATTTTCAGCCTAATTCAGCAAAAATGTGCTCGCACCACTTCCTTCTGGTTAATTTAAGCTTCTTTCTGCCTTTTTAACAGTTTGTGTGTGTGTGTGTGTGTGTGTGTGCTAATTTCAGCTTATTTCAGATAATTTCCACATTTTGTGCTCACTTCTGCTTCTTTCAGCTTGTTCTTTCTGCCTTCTACTTATTTAAGCTCATCCTACCTTTTCAGTTAGCTTTTTGGCATTTTTTAGCTAATTTCAGCTGTTTTCAGATAGAGTCAAAATTTTTGTGGTAATTGTTTGCTACTTTCAGCCTAATTAATGTATTTCTGCTAATTTCAGCTTTTTATATTCCTTTCAGTTTATTTCTGCTAGTTTCAACTTTTTCTGCTATTTAAGCTACTATTTAGCAGTTCTTGTACTAAATTTAGCTTTATGGGCTAATTCCACATTTTTTTAGCTTATTTCAACTCCTTCGGTATTTTTAACTTCTTTCTGCCTTTTTAGCTACTTTTAAGCTGTTTTTAGCTCATTTCAGTTATTTTTTTTTGTTTGTTAATTTCTTAATTTTTGTGCTCATTTCTGCTTATTTAAACCTAATTCAGCAAATATGTGTTCTTTCTTTCTTCTGCTACGTTACGATTTTTCTTTCATTTCAGCATGTTTTTAGCTAATTTCAGCTGTTTTTCAGCTAGTTCTTCTGAAATAAGCATTCTTGCTGCATTTTTGCAGGAAACACAATTTCTCTAGTTGCTTTAAGCATTCTAATATTTGTGTTTCTCCAAAAGCAATGAAAAAATAAAAAAATAAAAAGAAGCTCTACAATGTTGAAAAAGAAAAGTTGTTACCTTCCGATACTTCTTGTACTTTTCAAGTATTTGCTCTTCCATTAGCTAAAGAGAGCGAAGCACAAATCACTAAATTAAAACATATAGTCCTGTGCAGCACGCTCCATATTTGACTGGTTTAAAAAGTTTTACCTTATATTCTCGTGTACCGGGAGAGAGACTCTTGATCTTGGACCCCAGCTGAACAAATATGTGCGTTATGGCAGCGATTCGGGAATGGAGGTCTTTGTACTCATCATACTCCGCACAGAAATCCTCCTGGTACCTCTGACGTTGATCCAAACTCATTATGGTGCTGTATGTGCTGCAAAGACACACAGTCAGGGATGATGTAACTGGGATCTTTCATAGACCTTAAGAGGTCATAAATCACTGATTAGGAAATGAAAAAAAAACCCTATTATATCTAACAAGTTGGGCTTTTGGTACTTTCTTCCCATTTTTATTCTATCTCCTTATTAAGTACATTAGTCTGACACAAGATGGCAGCACAAGGCCACAATCCCTCCGGTCTTGTATAAATACTGTACTGTATTAGGGATTTATACTGGAGAAGCCACAAAGATTAGCTACTTTACATCATGTTTACACTTACAGCACATAATCTGGCTTCTCCTCAGAGGTCACAGCACTTGTGATGTCAGGATCTGGAGCAAACACAAAGGATTAAAAACAAAAATTAAACGGAGTAAAGTCAGTACAGTGAGTGAGTGACACAAGAGCTTAACTGCTGTCTGAATATTCAGCTATGTGTTTGTCTCCCCTCCACCATCACCACAAGAGCCTCATGGTGGGAGTGCGTAAGCGTTGCCGCCCGCCTCGGCTCAGACTGGATAAAAGCTTGTGGGTGTCGGGGGACCTGGTCCACCACTGGAGCTGTTGTTGAGTCAGTCAGCCGCATAAGACGGGAGAGGACTCAGGAGGGTGAGCAGAGGGGAGCGCAAACAGCGACGCTTCTGAGACCATAACGCACAAATACAGACTGGGCTGTCGTTCAACTCAGAGCCACCTCAGGCCTCTGTGGTCATCTGTTTGTGTGTGTGGTTGAACCAGTGTTTTATTCCCAGCTGCACGGGAGAAACAGCTCAGGAACAACAACAAAAAGGCCGTGGGAGACGTGATCACTTGAATGTGACTCAGGACCAAGGTAATAACATAAAAGTCCACATCCAAACTAAGAAGACGCAGAAAAGGAGGAAAAAATAATAACAAATGTTATCAAACCAAATACAGTAGTCCCTCGCTACGTTGTGGTTCAACTTTTGCAGACTCGCTCTTTCACAGTTTTTCTAAGATTGTACACAACAACAACAACAAAAAAAGATTGTGCATAACAACAACAACAAAAAAGATTGTACACGGCAACAAAAAAACATTGTACACGACACGCGACTGGTACTGTGATTGGGACAGTACGGGATACAGCAAAAAGTTAACAAAAAAAATCTTCGGACAGGCACAACCATTTTGTAGTTTTCTCTCAATAAACCTACACTGTATCACCAGTCAAAAGGACTACATTACCCAGAAGGCAACAGTGTTTACATCTGTTGCTTTCTGCTGAAAAGGAGGTTAAGTTTTGATCCAATCCGAAAAAGTTTGGTCCTTACGCATAGTGACTTCAGCTCAGTGGTTGCAGAGAGCCATACAGAACCAACCGGGAATTGGACCAGAACTACTTCCAGCCTCATTGGTCAATCTGAGCGCTGCTTCCCGGCCCAAGATGCCTCTACAGCGGCGAGGCGTTGCTTGGAGGTCCGGAGCTCACTGGGGCTTTTTTCATCCGGATTCGGACTCGATCAGGACCATTGTGTGGTTTTGTGCTGGCTCTCCGAAGGTCCGGTTTTCTCTAAAATCGTCTTGGTGCTCAAGGGCTGCAGAGACCCGATCAGAACCGGACCAAGGCTGGTTAGTACCCATATAAAATGTTGCAGTAACTACTGTGCAGTACATATGTTGTTAAAATTACATAGGTTTAAGAGTTTAGAACATGTCAAGAGTATGGGAAGGGTTTGTAAAGCCTTTAAATATACAAATACAAAATAAATATAACGTTCCTACATCACAGGTTTTCACTTATTGCAGGGGAGTCCGTAACATAACACCCGCGATAAACGAGACATTATTGTAAAGGTATAAAGAAATGTGCAAAATAAGGCCTTACTGTCGTCTTTATCTGGATTCTGCTTGAGATCTGGACTCGACTTGATCCACTCGGTGTCCTTGTCGTCTTTTAACCTCTCCCGCTCCTTGTCCTTGTGCTTTTTAGACTTCTTCTTCCTGTGCTGGTTGATGGCGAGGGGCTGCTGAACGCAGTCAGAATCACACGGAGGCGGCTGGAGGCCGTTTGTTTTAGAATCCGACTCCCTGCTCTCAGAAACAAGTTCGTCCGAGGGGCTGTGCACTTTGTGCATTAACGGAAAGCCGCCGTGGCTTCCAGTTAGGCCACACTGGTTATCAGTATGGTTACGCGTCCTTTGAGGTTCAGAGTTTGAGTTGACACTGGGGTTGTGTGTCAGCGTTGCGTTACTTTGTGCGTCTTTGTTGTTTACGAGCCCTTTGTCCACGGACTGACGTTGTGACCTCTGCTCTGTAAGTTTTTGTCTCTTGATGGCGAGTCTCTCCTGCGAGTCGAAAGACACAGAGCGTTTCTGGAACACAAAGGAGCCAAAAAACACAGAAACGATTACCACCAAAGTATTTTCATGTGACCAATTAGTTATACATTTTTTTTTATCTTTTTTTAACCTCAATCCACTTCATTTGACCTCAGATGGAGGTAAGACTTAAAGTGTTATAATTTACTCGTACATTTACGTACATTTGTGTACATTTCTCACACGAACATTTTGAGAAACAAAACTGCAACTTACCACGTAAATATTTTTTGCGACACTTTGATCTTCTGAGATCTTTGTAGCTGACAAATGTGCTTCAGGATTTCTTGGTTGAGTGCTGATTTGAGGCTGCAGTTTTCTGTTAAACGATGACAGAAAATTTCAACTAAGGCTGCATTTCACCCACCGCCTTGAACTTCTGTTAGTGCGAGTGTTGGGGAAGACTCTCGGCTACCAACACACAAAGATTTAGCTCAGTGTCTGTAAAGTTTGAGCCATTTTTGTGTCAGTTGAGGTTAACTAGCTTTGGTGGCCATCTTTAATCAGACCAATTCCAAACCTTAATGGGTTGTAGACGTACACCTAAGAGATTACTTTCTGAACAACTACCATAATTAAGAGATATTTTGCTAACAGACAGAGAAACTGACACACCCCAACAGACTACAGTACTATATGATTGCTCAGCTTTCATGTTGGTGAGCAATGATAATGATATAAAAAAAGCCCAAAGGATTCTTTTTAATTTTCAAGTTAATTTTTCTAAGATCTAGTGGATTTACACAAAAAGACCAGTTAAAGTTGGAAAGTAAAACATCAGGTCTAGACCAAACAGAAGTGTGGGAATGAAAATAAAAAGTGAGGGTGAGAAGAAAAAGGAGGATAAAAATGTCAGCCTGAAGCTCAAAGAATTGAAAAATTAGTTCCCACGGCTAATAACTCGCTTGACAGTTAAATTGCCCCGATCTTTAAAGAATAATCAACAAGAGAACAAGGAGACGAAACCTCCTTAAAGCAAAAAGCATCTGTTGAGCAGAGTTAGTTCGTCAGAGGGGCTGTGCACTTTGTGCACTCTGTTGGAGTGAGTCACCTGGCCAGCAGCTTGCTGATCAGCTGCTTGTCCTCCTCGCTGTAGCCCGGCCAGTCCCTCTGCACCTCCTTGAACAGGTCGTCCTTCAGCGAGAAGCTGCAGTCTTTGGGGTTCAGTTTGGCTACCTGAAAAATCACAACGCGGTGTTGAATAAAAGACCGGTGGGTGTGACGCTGTGACAGTGAGGAAGTTGTGAACAGCAACAAATAAAACAAAAACTTACAATACATGCAAAGTTTTAATGGACAGTAGTCCCTCGCTACTTTGCGGTTCGACTTTCGCGGAATCGTTCTTTCGCCGTTTTTCAAAGTAAGAGTGGACATGACACACAACTGGCTGATTGATGGACGAGCCGCACGAGCGGCATGGATTGTTTATTGAAAATAAATTATTTTAAATTATTTAGCACCTGCCAAATCATTAGGTGCAGGGAAAAACTCCTTCTGTCATGATCTCCACACTCTGCCACGTCCACATTTCTCTTCTGGCTGAAGCAGCTTGTGAAGGATTAACCCTTTGCTATCCAGCTGCACCGATCGACTTTAGTCTTCCAACTTCAAATTCAAAGCATGTCACATGGTCAAATCGTCATAATCACAAAATATGTGTTCAAATTTATTTTTAATCATTTTAGAACACCTATGTTCAGTTGATTCAGTGTAATTGATCACAAGAATTACATTTCTGCAACGTGCTGCTGCGTGAAAGGTTAACCCTTTGCTGTCCTGCTGTGCTTCTCTTCTCTACAATTTAAATTTAAATACTGTAATATTTTAAATAAACAAAAATATTGCAGTACTGTATTTAAATTTTCATTTTTGTTTTGTTATTTACGATAAATGTTTGTTTGAATTGTTTGTTAGATAAATAAGGCGCAGATTTAATAAGATTTTTTCTTCATCTGCTGCCTTTCATTTTATATTTATATTTTGTTTTCTAATTACTGTACATATATGTTATTTGATATGTATTTTGTTATTATAAAATGAATAAATGAAATAAATAAATAAATAAATTTTAATCGTTTATTTACACAGATGGAGGGAGATTGGGAGGTGATGAGTGTGACTGCAGCGGAGAAGTGGGATGGCAGAGAGCGGAGATCATGCCACTCTGCGCTCTTTTAGAGCATTTAGAGTTAGAGACATTCTTATATTGCAAGAGTGTGAGAAGGTTTGCAAAGTCTTAATATATAAATACTTACAAAAATAAACTACTACTTATTACTACTACTACTATTTGTACTACAATCCCTACTTCGTGGTTCTTCCACTTCTCGCGGGGGGTGTTTTCTCAAACCCACGCAATAAATGAGGGACCGCTGTGAACGTATCAGCTGAAGGCTTCAAAATGGTCACCAGATTGTCACTACACAGACATGGACAAGAAGGATGCAGTTAGGCTTTTATGCTCCTGAGAGCAGCTGTTTGCTCTTAGAAAGTACGTTTACACTAAACCATGAAGTGATTTGTGTCGACGTCTTTTGTCTCTACCAGACAACAACAAAAGAAAATTTGTCGATTTACGATCATGTGAAAATAAAACGAACTCCCTGTTGAGTCGAAAACGTGCTGAAAGTGGCACATCTCTGTGCCTAGAAAGCATATTTTCTCCCTGCGCCTTATTTTCCTTCAGAGAATATCAGGTTTATGGTTGGCTTTATTTTGTAATTCCAGTCTTTAATCTGAAAACTTTTCCCCAAGGAGCTCCATCCCTCTGCTGCCTCCTGACAGGCCGGCCCGCACAACAGCAAACATGATCTCTGAAAAGACGATTACGGCAGCAACCTAATTAGGTCTGCTCACTCACATGCACGCATGCATGTGCACATACAAACACACACATACACATTTTTACTACCAAGTAGGACATACTCAAGCCTTATGGGAGCCACCATTTCTGAAAGGTTTAAAAATATATATATTTTAATTGCTAAATTCATAGAAACAAATAATTAACACAACCATGGGCTAAAATATTCAATTCACTCCTATTGATTTATTTGACAACATTTTGCCTCCTCCTGGGAACCACTCATCTCCACAACAGCACCATAGCCAATAAAAAAACTACTTAAAAAACAGGTTTAAATTGTTATATATACATATTTAAAAGTCAGGTGCTTCACACACAGACACACATTGCTGAGCAGACTTTTGGGAAAATACACACGCAGAACAAAATTACTAACAGTAATTGTTATTTAAGATTAACTAAAAATAGGAGGGAGGAGAAATTTCACAGAAATGAAACTTTTCTGACTTTGATTAAAGCACAGATGGTTCTGGTAGTCATTCACTGCCTAAAGCCAAATGGTGGGCGACAACGTTTTTACCGGTGTCTGTTGTTCAGGAGACTAGTTGTGCCTAACACACAAAAACTGCTGGGATTCAGTCAGTTTCACAGATTTTCAGGTTAAATTTGGTGCAGCTGCAGCTGAGTTAATCCCAACACGTTCTCTAAGTGCTACTTGTTGAGCAAGATTCTCATCCATCCAGATCATGATCAATCCAAAACATAAAAACCACAGGACATCTATTCAGAAGATGGAAGATGTTTCAACTCCCATCTGGATGAAGGTGTGATTTTGTTGTCTATACTTTATACACTGTCTAAAACAGGTCTCTCTCGTAAATGAGTCCTCATGATTCAATGAGACTAACCTGTATAAATAGTCCAAGTTCGAGGTTCTTCGTTGTCATTCGCATCACATGTGGTACATGAGGTGAAACAAAATTGTGTACCCAAGGTTCCAATTACACGCAAAATAGAAAAAATATAAAGTATAAAAAGAAACAGAATACAAGGGTCTAATATACTAAGATATACGCTAAACAAACACTAAACAATACGCTAAAAGATCTAAGATACACGGTAAACATTAATAATAAGCAGCTTAAGCTGCTGCCCCCGCGACCCGACTTCAGAATAAGCAGAAGATAATGGATGGATGGATTAATAACGTAAAATAATATGATATATTAAACAGCACCCCGAACATGAGTCTGTAGTGAGTGTAATAAAGGTTGAATGAATGAATTTAGAGTGGAGCAGAGTGGAAATCAGGTCTAACGAGGAGGTCTCAGATTTCTACCTTGTGCAGCATTAGGCCTGATTCCCAGTCAGCTCCACTCCAATTCACACCTTCACACAGGTGACCAAAACAGCTCTAGTGAACCAGGCAAAGAGCCTCCGTTGTGCGGGTTAGGGTTAGCCACTTTGCCATTGATAAGTGCGACTCCACTTGGCTCCTGTCTTATCAGTTCTCAGATGTAGTGATTTGCCACTGTGACTCGTTTCCCTGCTCTGTAGGCGGGATCATCAACACAAAGTGGGTGGTATCGTAATGGGTTATTGTGTTCGAGCTACTCTGCCCATTGTGGTCCTTAATCACCCTATAATCTGACTTAAATTTCTTTAGTTTATCCTGACACTTCGGGGTGTAGCCATGCTGCACCATCATCTCTGATATCTTTTGTAAATGCGCTCATTTCTTGTGGCGCAGTCCGTCAACATGATGAGGAAGTGGAGGTTCAGATGTAGATGTAAGTTTGCTGGGCAGGTCATTCAGTGATGTAGCTCCGCTGGACAAGCAACGGCTGCTATCTGCTTACGTCAAAATCGTTGCTTGGAACCTCAAACAAGGTGGTCCTATAGAATGGACGAACGGCTTTGGATGTTATCAGTCCATTAAATGGCCGTTATTAGATGTTATCATCCCCATTTGTAGTGATGAAACTGTCCCACCTACCTCCTAGTAGGTTTAAAGTTACGTTATTAACGTTATTATCGCTGATAATAGGCAGCGTCTCACCGGGTTAAACCAGGAAGTGTCTCTTTTTTTTTTATTTTTTCAGCTTATGTAACCCTTTTCCTAAACCTAACCTTACACCTGCCCCAGAGGAGCAACCCTAAACTTAACCCCCTTACCCTTGTGCTTAAACCTAACCAAGACCCTAAACCTAACCAAGACCCTAAACCTAATGCCAGACCCTTTACTCTAAACCTAACCATGTGAAGCTATTATGAGCGCTAACAAAGCTATAAAAAGAGCCTATTATCATCGCTACCAACGCTAACTACATACCTTTAAACCTACTAGGAGGTACAGGAGGGGCAGTCTGACTGCTGGATATGGGGGTGATAACAGCTAATAATGGCCATTTAATGGCTGATAACGTTCGAAGCGGGTGAATGGACTGAGTGGGGATGGGTGCCGGCAGTGGGGAGGCCCTTGACTGGTGCGGTGTGGCACAGAACCAATGAGAGTTGAGACTGTGGCAAAGCGCCACAAGCACACAACCAGGCCTCGTGCAGTTCTATAAAGCTGGAAGCTCCACATGCCCCAGACATTTTTGAGTTGATAAAACCTCCTGGATGGGAAGCAAGACATATTCAGCTTCAGAATAGAAGTCCAGTTTTTTTTTTTTTTTTTTAGCATCTAAGTCCAAAACTGGCATGAAAGACAGCGGGTGATTGTTGGACAGACTGTTCCCTCAGTAAAGCCCATTGTCTATAAACACTTTTTATTTGGTTTGGTATTTGTAATGGAAAGTGTAAACTCTGCTATGAGCTGTTGGGTATGACAGCTGTTTAAAAAATACATTTGGGGAGGTTTCAATGGGGTTAGATGCATTTTACAAAGTGTTAATGGTTGGAACTCTGTTTGCCTTTTTGTTCAATTAGTGGGGTTTTATCAGAAAAACACAAATGACACAACCAGGTTAGTGTGGATGGAAACGCATTCTCATGTGTGGGAAGGGTGCAGATGTTAAAAATATAAGCGCATGTAAATGACAATATTCATAGTCTGTTGCTTTGTTTGGCAAGAGCTGTGCAAAATTATTTGTCCAAACATGTTAAGAGTAAATTTACAGGAAATGCGTTTACCTCCTCCAGTACGGCATTCAGCTCGGCTTTGTCCTTGGCTCCGGCTCGTTCTCTCTCCAGCCACAGAAGCAGCTCCGGTTTCCTGTACGACTTCAGTGCCAGCAGGTGGATGATGCGTTCCTTCAGGGGCTTCTGAATGAGGGCAGCCATGTTGTCGCTCCTCCGGATGCCGGTCGGCTGTTTATAGAAGTTACTTTCCGAAGCAGACGCAGAAGACGGCCTCTTTTGGTACTTGACACACTTACCTGAACACAAAGAGTTGAGAATGACATAGACACAGGTCCGTCAAAGGTGATGTCAGGCTGAACCATTAAAGAGCAAAGAGTTTATTACGATGTGTTAGGGAGGACTCTCAGCTACTACCACACTAAGTTGTAGCTCAATATCTAAACAACTGACTGGGCTTTAGACATTTTTGATTTTGCTAAAGCTGTAACAACCAACCTGACTCAAGTTGAACCCAAAAGGTTAATCAGTTGTAGATGTTCATCCAGAAATTATGTTCTTAGATTTTCAATTAGATGGAATAAGTTTTAAAACCCACATTTATCTTTTAATAATCATGATCTATGAATCACATGTGCACACAGGTCTGACACCATTTCCTTTCTTTCATCAGATGTAAACATATGATTATCGCTTACATCCCTTCTTCAAACAGATGGGGCGTGCTCAAGCAGTGCAAGCTACCTCTCTGAGCTAATCCTAATTTAACGTCAAAATAAAGAAATTAGCGTTGAATGTTTACGTCATGCATTTGAAACCATCAATCGGGGGCGTCCTCTGACTAGAAGAAGCTACACAAATGTTTTTATGGTCTGGTTTTTAAAATGTGTGGCGAGTAAATAAAACAAAACTACTCGTTTAAGAATCAGCTGCCTCCTAATACTTAGTTGGATGTCAGTAGGATTTTTGACATTAAAAATAAATATTTAGTTCATGATATGACAAATATAGAAGGCAGAGAACTTGCTCTGGTTTTACCTCCGCTGAGTTGTACGTGCAGACGAGTGCGCGGTGAGATAACTATTAAAGGGGAAGTTGAGCAGACTCATCAATGCTGGTTATTCGTATTACTACATTGTAAGTACTGTATTTGTATGAGGGCTTTAAAATGATGACTTTACTCATTTATTTGACCGAAAATACAGACTGAGTTATGACAAAAAGAGAAAACAGAGTGGAAATAAAGCAGTCTGCAGAAGCTGTTTGCTCATGCAGCAGCATTTTTGGTGCCTTAGTGTTAAATTCCACCCCAGTTTAGCTTGTCGGACTGGTAAAACAACTGTTACACAGCGTCCGGACCCCTAAAGCTAAAAATCATAAACTCATCAATAACAAACTGCCTTTTGAATTTAGAAAGTTGGACTTTTAGGACTTCTCAACCTGGAAATTGCACAGAGACGCCCCTTTTTACTGCCGTCATGTTTGATTTATCGATAGTAGTGGCTGCTAGGCGTGACATTTTCCTTTATGTGTCAGAAGGAAATATTTGTTTAGCAAAAATTTACTTTTAATAAATTTTTCAAGTCAAATCTATACAGAAAAACCCTGGAAGTTTTAACACCGCCATAAAATGTGAGATCATTTGGTTCAATTTAAGCTTCATCAGTGACTAGTGCCAAGCTGGTGCGTGGCATCATTACGTACATCCTGGATGCACTTTAGCAGTTGGACAGAGAGGTTTTCCTGCACCGGTCCCCCTCTCTGACCTTCAAAGCTCAGATTAACCTGCAGTGGGATTAGCACAGAGAGGTAGCTTTCACTCAAACACGTCCCATATGTTTGCAGAACAGATACAAGCAATAATTATATGTTTACACCTGAGGAAAGATTAAAAAGATATATAAAAATATTGTAAATGTGACCTCCGCCTCATTACATATCAAGTTATTTAAGCGTTTAATGAATTGTGAGCGAGATGGACGCTTTATCGGGTTTAGAATGTGGTGAACTCTGCGTTTTGTAGAAGTGAGAGTGCAGTTTTAAGCCGTTCCTTTCCACACATGCTGTAGTTGCTTTGTCATCTTCACCTTAAGATCTTAAGTTACAGAACTGACACTGTCTGAATTTGATCCAGATCAGCCAGAGTTTCAGCCTCCCAGGAGCTCCAGCCCTGACACAGAAGTCCAGAATTGGGCCGTGAAAACTTGTTGCACAACTCCAACAAAAGTTTGGAGAGGAGGATGTAAAGAGGCAGAGGAAGTAACTGTGTCTCATGTTCTCATCATCAGCGTGCTGCAAACATGTTTAAGGTAGAAAAACACACAAATATATTAGTGTCATTTTTAATTCCAACAAGTTTATTGTTGAATTTTACAAATAAAAAATAAAGTATTTTAAGGATTTTTTAAAAAGAAATTATCTCATTTAGTTTAATGTACATGCCTGTTTTTCTTTTTGTCATTTTGTTTTGTGTGAATACTATCACAAGTGACAAACAATATAATTAAAAAATCCTTTGTAATTTTTTTTTTTTTTTACTAAAACCAAAAGCCAACAAAAATATTGGGACAGGACTTGTTTAACCAAAAGCCCGGCCTGCACATCTGGTTTTATTACTCATCTCAACAGAAAACGTCTGGTTTTCAGCTTCAAGCAATGAACACCAATATTTTTATTCCTATTGCTTTTATTGGCACTGTTATATTTCTATTTTTGCTTTTTTATGACATCAATGTGTCTACAAACAGTCTCCTGTCCCTTTAAGAGTAAACTAATTTCCAGTGAAACCTCCCGGTGAGTTTTGATGCTCATTATTTTTCCCACACTGGGGCCTTTAGTCTGCTCTTACTGGGATGTGTGGCTCCAGGTTTGATTTCAATGGCTGAGCGGCTCCAGCTGTCCTTCTCCACCTGAGACATCCTCTCACGAGTCATCTGGTAGGAGTCGTCTGTGGCGCATACGGTGATCTTGTCCTGGATGCTGCCTTGACCTTCAAGCTGCTCGCGGCCGTCGCTACAAAACAAATAAAGCGCACAGCCGTTAAAGTTCAGGCTTTCTGCTGACCTTACAGTAAACTCTATAGAGATCTGGTCCTGTAGGCTAATGGTGTCCACGCAGCTTAACGGGGCTTTGTGCAGGAGTTCTTGACATATGTTATGTCATGGGCTAGATTTAGCCCTGCAGCCTGGTCCCAAACAGGACAGAGCTGGTGGAAAAGCACCATGATTACTTTGGCTCTGGCAGCAGGCTTGCACAGCGAGGATCATCTTGAATAAAGGCAAATTGCTTCAAACAAACCTGGAGTGCATGAATGCTTGGAGGATTTGGGGTACAGTCAAATCCCATTTTTATTACTGTATATGAAAAATAAAATCCTTCTATCCTCATCTATTCTATGTTAATTACATCTGTGGCCACCTAACTGTTTTCCTTTTTATTCTTCAAATTTAAAAAGGCAGATGCAGACAGGGAGATCCTGCTCTCACGCTGCAGCCCTGCTTTTCTTGGCTTCGGCAAGAGACAAAAACTAAAAGCAGTAAACAGAAATGCAGCACGGCTCTCAGCTTCCCAAGCATATACTGTATGTTCCCAGTTTAGCTTTCAGTAATGACAGGTTCAGTCCAAAAATGCAGAGGAAATTACAGCTGGTCCACAGTGTGTCAAGCATGCTGAAAGATAGTAGTCTCTCATAATGTTCATGAGCATGAAGAAATTAAAAAAAGAGACAGTCCAGCCCATTTCAGCTCTGGAGTTTTATGTATCAGGACAATAAAAAAACAATTGGACCTTTTCCAGGTTCTAAAACGAATCAAACCTGAGCTCATCATTTCTTAAACAAAAGGTTGTGTGAGAAAGATTAAGGCCATGTTGACGCTGCAGGTCTTAATGCTCAATTACAATTTTTTGCTCAGATCAGATTTGTGTGTGTGTAATCGTTTACATCATAATTTAAATGTGGTCGTCGCCAGACTCCAGTGTGAACAGGACCTGAAATGACCTGCATGTGCAGAAGACGTGATGTCGCACAAAGCACGCCATGTTTGCAGACGTACATATGGATGCTACACACGTTAGCATGTGTGTCAATTCTGAAGCAGTTGTGCAACCAGAACTCAAATTATCTGACATGCTTGTTTCGTCCAGTTTTCATATTCAATCTATCCATTTCCCACCTGCTCCGGTGCAGAATTGCACTTTTGGAATGGGAGCGACGTACTAAAAGAGACACAAACTCAAGTATCGATCCCATCAAGTTAGCATCAATACACTCAAACACCATCAGTATCTGTTTTCTCCTGTACATCGTCAATCGTCCATGACACGGCAGATTAAGAGAACAAAGCCACAGCAATTGGACTTCTGTTCTGTAGCTGAAGAAATGTGGAGTTGTTCCACAATTAAAACTGCACGAGGATGGTTTAATTATTATTAAACCTCGGATCGATCCACATACCCCAACCTCAGTGATGTGAAAGTTGGATGAAATGTGACATGACCATTCAGACCACAGCTCCTTTGAAAAACATCAGCTGTGCATCTCGTTTAGTACCACATCAGAAAATTCTGGTCAGAACCGAGAAAAAATAAATAAAGATTTGTCATGTTCAGACTGTCAAACAAAAGGTTTTGAGCTAGAATTTAAAAAAAATATATCTAAATCAGATTAAGTCCACTTTTGCCTGCAGTGTGAATGTAGCCTAAGTCCACCCCATAATGAACAGTGTCACGGTTGGAAAAAAAAACAAAACAAAAACAAACATCAGCACAAACACCCCTTAACAAGTCTAAAGCATGAAGGTGGAGGGATAATGATTTGGCCTTGTTTTGAAGCCACAGGACCTGAACAACGTGCAGTTATCAAATCGATCATGGACTCCTCTGTAGATGAAGGATTCTACACTAAAATATGAGACCATCTGTCCAGACAACTGAAGCGTGGACCAAACTGGGTCATACAACAAGACTGTTACCTCAACCCTGGCAGAAAATCTTCAACAGAATGACTGAAAAAGAAAAGAATCAAGGTGCTGCAATGGCCCAGTCAAAGTCCAGACCTCAGCCTGGTTGAAAGGTTGTGAAGAAGGGAAGTCAGATTGTTGACATACAATGGTGAAAGTAGTTCTCTGCATTTAACCTTCAGAGAGAGTTGTGCAGAGGCAAATGTCTGCAAGCCTCAGTGAACTGAAGAAACACTGTAATGAAGAGTGGACCAAAATTATCCCACAATGTAAAAAACTGAGCAAGTCCAACATAAAACACACTTCAAGAACTTGCTGCTAACGATGGCTTTAGGACAGGGTCTGCAACCTTTTTGATCGAATGAGCTATTTATTTCTGCCACTTCGCTCATACAACGCATCTGGAGCTGCAAAACCTGCTTATCAACTGCTGGCCCATGGGCCACTTGGAGGTCGTTGGATGAGGGATTTTTTCTGGCCAGTTGGGGTGATGACACAAAAAAATATATACAGGTAGTCCCCGGTTTTCGACCGTCTTTGTTTACGAATTTCCGCATTTACAACCGCCCCCCCCAGTGACGTCATTGCGCCGTTCGTTGCCTTTTTTATGCAGCGTTTTATATTTTTTCGTTTTTTTGGGGGGGGGTTTTGTTAACTAACTGCTTGGAAACACATTTAGAATCATTAATACGGCCGTTCGAAGTTGTTTTACATTGAAAAAAC
>JARVLU010000599.1:17906015-17916657 GCA_031762415.1 Simpsonichthys santanae | reverse complement strand
ATATATACACACACACACAATATATCAAAATTTTCTTTTATTTTTCAAT
Organism: Simpsonichthys santanae; assembly: GCA_031762415.1. Taxonomy (NCBI): domain Eukaryota; kingdom Metazoa; phylum Chordata; class Actinopteri; order Cyprinodontiformes; family Rivulidae; genus Simpsonichthys; species Simpsonichthys santanae. Next base: position 17,916,608 of record JARVLU010000599.1, on the reverse strand, counting down.
TCATGTTTTTTTTATGATTGTCTACTGTTGTACTGATGAATATCTCCTGGAGTGTAAACTATATCTTGGCTGCAAATATTCGCTCAAGCTGTGAAGCAGGCAGTCTGATTGCAGTCAGCCGCGCTCAGTCTGCCTGTCTCGGAGGAGGAGCAGACTGAGCGTGGCTGACTGAAATCAGACTGCCTGCTTCAGACTGAATGAGAGGAGCACACCGCTAAAGCCATAGAGCTCAAACGTCCAACGTAAAATTAACTTTACCCTGGTGCCTGGCTAAATAATCCTTGTACGCTTTAATGTGGTGCTTTTTCAAATGTTTATTAAGATCGATGTATAGGTCGCGACCGCGCTTCCTCCTCTTGGTACAGCGGCTCTGCAGACATTGCACGTTGCTGTCTTGCACTGTTTAGCGTAAAATACTTCCACACAGCGGACAATGTTACGATGAAAAGTTGGTTAGCCGTTAGCAACTGTGCTGCTCTCAGTCCACATGTATTTACTCACGCTGGAGCTGGCTGCAAACTATGAAATGGATTTTCTGAAAGCGAGGCATGTCTTATTACTCTGAGCTTCATGAGACACACCTCCGTTCACAAAACCCATTCCATAGTTTGAAGCCAACTTGCAGAGCAGCTGGCAAGGAATCACATGAGGAGACGTTTCAACAGACACAGACATGCATCATGGATCGGAAATCTCTGCAGGTTGGATTGGAACAACCCGATACATAAACTATGCTGTATTGGAGGCCGATACAGATACCAGAATGGCCCCATCCCTTGTTATGAATATGGAAAAAACCCGTATACAAGTCGCTTCAATGTATAAGTTGCAGGACTGACAAATTTATGCAAAAATCCTGCTACTTATACACAGGAAAATACGGTACATTCAGTGACCTGAACCATTTTTTTCAAAGACGTTCATCTGTCAGAAATGTTTCCACATGCTGAAGCTGCAGAAGGAGAAAGGACAATTCTGGTTTAATCGACACGTAAAGTCAATTGAACAAAAACGGTGAACGACCGCTGCGGGTGCACGGGGCTTATGTTTCCTGCGAGCTTTTGGCTGAATGTGGGTTCTGGGTGTAGATCTCATCCAGGCTATTGTTTCCACATCCTCTGCAGACTGAGTAATGGCCTTCTGAAAACAGGCCGTCTTTTGTCCCCGCCTCCTCGGCTCTGAGTGGGATGCCATGGCACTGCTTCCCCTTTATGGAGGATGGGAGGAGAGAAGGAGGGGGAGACATGCAGGAGGAGGAAGAAGAAGAAGTTGTTGAGGGGGGAGTAAAACCTGTCGCCACCACCGCTGTCTGTTATCAGCAGGAGACGAGTCACTTGGGACTGGCAGCTAATGCAAACTCTGAGCGCGTTAATCCAGCGGGTCTGAGCTCCAGCTCCTCTCAGCAAGGTGTAATCTGCATTAGTACCACTCACACAAGTCTGGGGATGAGCAAACATCTCACACAGACGCTCAGACAGCCTGCCACGGCCCTCGTCCTCACCGCCCTTCAGTAAACACCACTTCTCATCATCTCATCGTAAACAAAAGAGGTGAATTGTTCCCAGGACCACAAGTTGACACATGCCACTAAAAACACCCCCCGCCCCTCTACAATGGAGGACACAGATGCCAAACAATGTGCGCTTGTGCTTCTCGCTGCACGGGAGAAAAGGAAGAAGGGGGCAGCAGGGCCGGACAGGAAAGAAAGAAACAAACATTTTTGTGGGTTTTTACGATTCCTCCGTCAATCAGCTTGAAACCTGGAGCTGCACGGAGTCTCCTCTGCTGCTGCTACTGCTAAGACGTGAGTGATTAATGTGGCCGCCACGAATGGGAGACAGTGCGTGTAATCAAGTCCCAGCCTGTAATAACCTTCGCATTCCTTTTCATTTATAATTTCACAGAGGGAGAGCTGCTGCCAGAGGTGAACGCTCAAGAAGCGAGCGAGAGAGGAGCAGGGATTTGCTGCTGAGAAGGAGGCAGCTCTGTCTGCTGCCCGAGGGCCAAACTATCAACAGGTTGCGGGTCAGAAACCCTGACAAGATCTGAGAAGAATTCTCAGCGCACCTGTGCGACACACGTGCAGAGCAGTGGATTCTGTTGGGAACTTTTAGACGAGGCAATAAAGCAAGATTTGCTTCTGTGCACGCTTCGAACACCCTGCACTCTAGCATGGCCAGAACGAGTACTTTGCAGTAGAAACTGCAGATGTGAGCTTGCCAAGGTCTGAGTTATGTGCAATAATGCAGATATGCAGGGACACAAGCAAACCCTGAGGGCACGACATGACACATCTGGACTGATGGCAGTCTGCTGGGATGAAAAACTTGATTCATTTTGGGAGATCTGAGCAGGGTGACAGTACATAGCCTGCATTTTCCTGCTCATTGTTACTCAAACCAGAGGAGACCCACGGGGTCTCTGCTGCCTAAACGCACACAGTGGCAAAAATCTTCCGTTCAAAATACAAAGATACAGTAGTCGCTCACTACTCTGCGGTTCGACTGTTGCAAACTCACTCTTTCGCGGTTTTGCAAAGTAACATTGTACTTGGGACAAACAAATTGTGCAGGACACATGATTGTCAACTTTAATATTACTCACATGATTGAGACAGTACAGGATACTGTACAGTAAAAAGTTACCAAAAAAATAAAATAAATAAATGCTTTGGACAGGCACCGCCATTTTGTAGTTTTCACTCAATAAGCCTACATTGCTCATTACAACTACATTTCCCAGAAGCTCTGTAGTCCTCTGCTGAAATAGAGGGAAAGTTTTGATCTGATCTGAAAAAGTTTGGTCCTTATTGATACAGTGACTTCAGCGCCAGCGCATGTAGAGAGCTGCACAGAACTGACCTGGAACCAGAGCAGAACCGGACCTCCAGACCCAATGGCGAATCCGAGCGCTGCTACCGGCCCATGAGCACCTCCAAGCGGGGACACGCCGCTGTAGGTCCGGCCTCTCTCCGGAGCCCACCAAGACTTTTTCCCTCCCTCTATTAGGCCACTCAATCAAACCACTGTGCGGTTCCGCACCAGCTACCCGATGGTCCAGCCCCTTCACAGAAAAAATGCACTTCGGTGCTCAAGGGCTGCACAGAACTGGACCAGAACCGGAGTAAAACCAGCAGGGTATGTCTGTGGGACCGGAACCGAGTCACTGTTTCTGTAGAGGTAGTGAGTAAAATTTTGCAGTACTGCACTGTTAAAATGACATAAATTCAAGAGTTTAGAACATTGTGGGCTTCGTTGCTGCAGGGTAGGTCTGCAGAAATGGAACCAAGTTGGACTGGAACCAAGCGGAACAGAGAGCTGCTGCTGTTCTGCAGAGCTGGTGAGTAAAATTTAGTAGCTACATAGACAGTACTGTACATATGTTGTTAAAATGAGGTAGGTTTAAAAGTGTAGGACATTGCAAGAGTGTGGAAAGGGTTTCTAAAGCCTTAAAATATATATAAGTACAAAATAAATGTAAAGTTGCTACTTTGCAGATTTTCACTTATTGCGGGGGGGGGAGGGGGGGGGGGGAATCTGGAACTTAACTCCCGCAATAAACGAGGGACTACTTTACTACCAGTAAGTGCTGAAAATGTTCACATTCAATCATGAGGACAGGCATGCAGTTTACAGAGGGTTCCTCAGACTAGAAACTGCAGCACAAGGGACACAGTTGGGGGTGGGGGGGAGGGGGGGCAGGATAAAGGAGGTGGGACACAAACAAATTAAGCACCCAGACCACACATGGCAACTCATAAACTAACACACAAACACACTCGCTTGAAAAGCAAACCATCCACACCCAGAGCGTTGCAAACCCATTTTAAACGCATGAAAACACGCACAGCAGCTCATGCACCACCTCAGCAGAAAAGGTGTGTTTGCTGCACAGAACTGCACAAAGTGGGAGTCCAACCTGGGAACGGGACAGAACAATTAGCAGGTCAGAGCTCATGTCATGTCTCTCACTACAGAATAAAGTGTGCCACGTGCACTCCTGGGTGTCTGAGTCAAGCAGACAGAGAAAGCTAAAGCAAACAGGAGTCCTGATGCCTCAGTCTGTAATCAGGAGCTTTACAGCTCCTGTAATTACTTCTAAACACTCATTTGGCTAATAACCTTAGCTCTGTGTGGAATATGATGAGGGGTGTGAAATCTTCTGTCATTTCTACAGACAAACGTCTCACTCAGCTCTTCGGTCACTTCTCTTGTGTTAGATCTTACTTGAACCCTTTGAGAATGAAAGTAGCACTTCTTGAAAAATGTGCACTACCTTTTGAGATGATGCCGGCGCTCGGAGTTTATTTCAGGAATCTTATCAGCTACTACCACACCAGGTTTGAGCTCAACAGCTGTAAAAATGAGTGTGTTAAAGCTATAGTTGTGTTTGCTAAGGTTGATTAGATGTGGCGGTCATCTTATATCGGGTCGACTCAAAGAGATAATCTATTGCAGAGGTGCATCCGTGCGATCGTTTCTGACAGCTTCTGTAAAATTTGTCCAGTGGTTCATGAGATATTTTGCTAACAATCTAATGAAAACACACAGTTTGCCTGTTTATCATGATCAGAAAGTTTCTACATCCCTTTTGCATGCAACACAAGGTCAGTAAATATTGTAAAACAAAAAACAACTGTGTCTATTTAACAGCTTTAACAAATTTCTCATAAATATTCTCCAACAAAATAAAGTTTTGCTTCAGTCCCTTTGCTCTTACTCCCACAGCTTCAGACATGCAGACTTCCTTGCATTGCCACACACCTGTTTACAGGAGGTTGCAGTTCCTATCTGCACAGACAAAACTCCCTCACAAACTGAAGGCCACAGCAAAATGACCCATCCTTCATCTTTAAAGGGATGGTCCAGATGTTCTGAAGCAGAGTTCTGTGGAAAGTTGATGAGCAATCAATACATGTTGTAGAAAGTTCTTAGATCAATGCCTGAGCCCGCTCTCTTTAAAGCTTAACTACACTCTCCTTGACAAAAACCAAACCCTACACGAGACATTCAGCAGCACCACTCTTCAGGTGCTTTTCAATTTATGCAAAATAAAGGCGACACGCGACTCCAGCGTGCACCTATACTGGTTTAAAACCAGTTTGTTGACCCCCCTTGGCACCTTCCTAAACTCACCAGCCCTCTGCTCATCCTGTCGTGACAGGAAGGGGGTTGTAACTCTTTCAAACCAACCTGTGCTATTAGCATTGACTGAAAAGTACCATATTCCCCAAGGACGCAGCTGCTTCTTACTGAAGTCAAAACACACACACACACACACAGCTCGGGCCGTTTACTCCAGATCACGCCTCAGTATCGAGTTCCTCGCTCAGATATTATGTCTTAATGTCTCAAACCTGCACAGACACACCAATAGGGCATTAAACTGTGTTTCCACTAACGGAAACATCATGCACAAGAGGCTGCGCTGGATGAATGCAACCCATTTGACTCATAATAACTCCTCATGTTGAGTCTGGCTCTGACAACGTCACCTCTCCCTCTCTCTCCGCTTCACCTTCTCATCCTTTTTTCTCCAGCGCCGCCTCACTGACCCCAACAAATCCTGTGCACAGTCACCAGCCCTGACCCAGTAACCTGCACGACTCCTATCTGCTGCAGAGGAGCTCCTTATCCCTGAGCTATCAGAGCAGCACAGTGGGGTGCGGTGAGTCATCAGCATAGCAGATGAAGACAAGAAAAAGAAGAAATTATTTGCTCTCGTTTAGAATAATATAATAAAAATAAAATAAAAAACTGAAAGTCAGTGAGATATCAACCACTTGCCCTGCAACACAGTTTCATCCTTTCAAGCAAATGAGCTAAAGTTGTGTGGGTTTAAACAGACAGAATATCACAAATAAGTTGTGGTAAACTTCATTTAGCTGGCTCTTTTATATAAGATAAAATAATTTGGACAAATTAGAAAAAAAAAGTCAAACTTACCCCTTGGTTTCTGCTGAAACATATAGATGGTTGACTTTGTAAAGCTCCCTAAGGGTGAGAGAGGAACAGAAATGATTGTAATTAAAAGCACAATTATGCTGAGCTCTGATTAAAAATGCAAGCTGAAGTTACACAATCAGCTGCAGCTGCTTGTGAGACAAAAACCAGCCTGATTGTCAATGTTGGGCTGGGAAATCTGGATTTTTGTCGTGAAACAACAGAGAGTGAAGGCTTGTTTGTAATGACAGGGTTCGGTTCTGTCTGTTCTGGGGCGTCAGAGCAGCTGCTGGTTCTGACAGGACACGATAACCTGAACTCTGACAGGAATATAAAGAAAAGCTGTGTAGGAAAAACACCTGGTGTGTTACCAAAACGCACCAGAGAAGCTACGTTTTTACTAAAAACGTTAGCTGAAACTTTTTAGGCGTAAGAAACAGAAAAAACCACGAAAAGAGAGACGGTACCTTGAGGTTCTGGTAAGTCTCCAGCGCCCTGACAGCCGTGTCCGTCAGCTTGACGTGGTACAGCGTTACGTCGGGGCTGTTTTTGTCCGTTTGTCCACAGGACAGACCATAGCGGTGCTCCTGCCTAAGTGTAGCCATCGCTGGCCCTGCTCAAGTCCTGCAGCTCGAGCTGCTTGCCTCCGAGCGCCGCGTGCGTCCTGATACGTCATGACGTAGGCGGGGACAACTCCTCCCCTCTGACAAGTTTCAGTTCTGAGAGAGTATGGCAAGTCGTTTTAACATAAAATCGATTAGTCTGCCTACAGTATTTGTAACATTCTAGATAATGTATCTAAAAATGAGTTTTGACTAAGAACAACTATGGGGTGTCGTTTGTAAAATTACACAGTCAAAAATTAACAGTATTATTTTGGTTTATTTAGCCTTTCATAAGAAAAAAGCTTTTTGTTTTTTTTTTCAAAGTCATATTTTCACCATGTCATTCAAACATTTATAAATGCCATAGTTCCAAAGTAAATATTTAATTTACAAGCTAAATATTTAGTTTACAAACTAAATACTTAACTTGCAAGTTAAAATGTTTAGTTAGCAAGCTAAATAGTTAGTTTATACACTAAATGTGTATGTCCAAGATAAATGTTTAATTTACAGACTAAATATTTAACTTGCAAGTTAAATATTTAGGTCCGAGCTAATTATTTAGTTAGCAAATGAAACAATAATTTTGGAAATTAAATATTTAGCTTGGAAAATAAATATCTAGGTCTGAGCTAAATATTTAGTTAGTAAATTAAACATTTATTTTGGAAATGAAATGTTTACTTTGGTAAATAAATATTTTGGTCTGAGCTAAATATTTAGTTAGCAAATTAAACATTTATTTTGGAAATGAAATGTTTAGTTTGGAAAATAAATGTTTAGGTCCGAGCTAAATATTTAGTTAGCAAATTAAATAATTTAGATTAGAAATTAAATATTTAGATGAGAAATTAATGTTTAGTTTGGAAATTAAATATTTAACTTAGACAATAAATATTTAGTTTGGAAATTAAATATTTAGTTTTGAAAATAAATCTTTAGCTTGGAATTTCTTATTTAAGTTACACTTAAATATTTAATTTACTTTCTAAATATTTAACATGAAAATTAAATATTTAGATCAAACTTAAACATTTAACTTGCAAGTTAAATTTTTGACTTGGAAACTAAATGTTTAGTTTGGAAAATAAATGTTTAGGTCTGAAATAAATATTTAGTTAGCAAATTAAATATTTAGTTTAGAAATTAAATGTTTAGCTGAGAAATTAAATGTTCAGTTTGGAAATTAAATATTTAGCTTGGACAGTAAATATTTAGTTTGTAAATTAAATATTTAGATTTTAAAATAAATATTTAGCTTGGAATTTATTATTACACTTAAATATTTAATGCATTTCCAAAATATTTAACTTACAAGTTAAATATTTAGTTGGTAAATTAAACATTTAGCATGACATAAACATTTGGTTTGTGAACAAAATATTTAGTGTGGAACATTTATTTAGCTTGCAAACTAAATACTTAACTTGCAAGTTAAGCATTTGGTTTGTAAACTAAATATTTTGCTTGTAACTTAAATATTTAGTTTGGACCTATTACATTTATAAATGTATGAATATGACTGAAAAAAAAACTTTTTTTCTGATAAAAGGCTGAGTAAACCAAAATATTGCTGTTAATTTTTAACTGTGTAACTTTACAAATGGCATCCCATAAACAACTTCATTTTGACTATCCAGAATGATAATTTAATATTTACATTCTGACTAGTCAGAATAACAACTCAATATATATATTTAAAGGAATTTTGACTTGTCATAAAATAACTGAAGATATCTGAAATGACGTCACCTGATTCGTCGTTTGAAGGGTTGTAGGATATAAGTTATTACAGGGTCAAACATCCGTAATTACAATTCAAGATATGTTAAACATAATTATGACTAGTCAGAATGACATTTAGTAGTTAGATCAACTCTTCATGAGTAAAAGTTTTTTGTCAGTCATTGTGAGCGGTGAAAACGCCGCCCGCCACCTGTTATTAAGAAGGGTGAAATGCTTGTATACATACATCAGATTTCCCCGCTTCTTCTTTGTGGATGGCAGAATATTAGACATTTATTAGTCAGAAAAATATGCAAACACACACTAACTCCATGTGCGTCAGTCTACAAATAAACTCAAAACAAAAACGGTTCTCATCACATTGAGCAAACGGGCTTAACTTTCATCCTGACCAAGATTTATGATTTGAGGACAAAGCAGAATGACACCAAGACAGCACACAGCTGAGGGTGGAGGCTGGCAAAGTGGATGAGCTTCCAAGTAAGCCTGTTTGGCTAATTTGCTAAGCTGCTACCTGAATGAAAGTAGAGGTTGTGCTTGGGGTGGGTGGGTGTTGATTGGTTACTGTTAGCCAAACGTAGGAGCTAGTCTTTCCCTGTGGGAGTCAGCCTCCCCACCATCACAGACATCTACACCTCCAGATGCAGTAAGAGGGCCACCTGCATCATGAAGGACTCCACTCACCCAGCACACACACTTTTTGCCACGCTCCCCACAGGAAGGAGGTTGAGGAGCATTAAGTGTATACCACTTGGCAGAGGAACAGCTTCTACCCTGAAGCTGTTAGACCCATGCATCCCTAGTCAGGATTATCACTGTGAAAATTACTGTGAAAAATCACTTCAATGTCATTTGGTTGTTGACTGATCTCATGCTGATGATTCATTTCATGTTGCTGTGTTTATTCGTCCTCATCTGCTCACACAAACTCATGCTCGTGCTGCTGTTGTTTTGGCGCATTGTTTTGTACTATTAGTGCTTAGTGTATTCTTAGTTTAGTGTATTTAGTGTATTCTTAGTCTAACACATGTCTTAGTTCATGTCTCGGATCTTACTACTGTTTTTCTTTACAATTTGTATTTTTGTTGGATGTAACTGGGACCCTGTGTACCGGTACATAGATTCGTTCCACCTCATGTACCACATGTGATGTGAATGACAATAAAGACACCATGACTCTTGAAAATCGGACGTAAAGAAACTGATTATACTTTGTAGTAGAAGCCCTCAGAAATCTACACATTTTTTAAAAGTCACCTGGTGGGGAGTCGCTGTCCCATTCTGTATGTGTCATGACTGTAGCGTTCAAACAGCAGCAGGTTTCAAGTTGCCCCCGCCCCCGCCCCCACCACCACCAAAAAAAAAAAAAAAAAGAAAACTAAGTGATGTACCTATAGCTGTCCCTCCCTCATCTTCACCTTCATCACCTTGTCTGTCACATCCACTCATTGTCTTGGTTTGCCATCTGCTTCATACCACTAATGCACAGTGACCCCGCCTCCCCACTCCCCCGGGAGTGATGTTCCACACCTGAGGTCGGTGACTCACACGACACCTGCGACGACCAGAGTTTGTTCACGTTGTGTTTTCGTTTTGACGCTTGAGATCATATCACGCAGAGATAACATGACGGTCGATTAAGGATTTCAGTGTTCTTTTTATACATTTTAGAAAAACATATATGCATTTGGACTTCTGTGAGCCTGATTCTTCTCATCAGGTCCAGAAAGTGCTGTTCAGCAGTATTTAGTGAAAATAAAAGAGACAGATAACATCGTTTCACACTATGCATCCCTAACAGGGAGGCAGAAATAGTCCATTTGTTGAGGTCTGGAGCTGAAAGGCTACTAGCAGAGATTAGAAACAGGTGTTCCTTAAAGAACTCACCTTTTTTATAAATGCATCAAACTCTAAAGAACAAGTGACGTCGACTCGAGCAACACGCTGAAGAGAGTCACATGTTGAAGTGGATCTGATTTTATACTGTCCCTTTGAGGGCGTTCTTACATATATAATGCAAATATGACAGCACAGTACCTGTACTCTGACTTTGACCTCCACTGACCCTTGCATGAGTTACATTTTGCTGTAGATTTAGCCAAACCTTTCAGAGAACAACAAAAAAAAAAATTCCCATAGCTTGTTAAAATGTTTGTTTACTGTTATAGTCAGTTACCACTTAGCAGGGGTGGAAGTAACAAATTACAAATACTCACGTTACTGTAATTTTGCATTTTATTGTTGGATGTAACTGGGACCCTGTGTACATAATTTCGTTTCATCACATGTACCACATGTGG
>JARVLU010000599.1:17830816-17858908 GCA_031762415.1 Simpsonichthys santanae | reverse complement strand
GTTTAGTTTCGGTTTCGTTTACGGCCGCCACGTGCGAGCAGTTCCGGTTTAAGTCTAAATCGGTATCCGGCCGGGCCATAGGAATGGATCTCGGCCGAAAACCGGGGACTACCTGTATTTAGATGTACTTATATCTGTCCAAGTAGTTGTATACAGAATGTGCAGTGTATATGCTAGCTGTTGACTAGACCAGTGCAAACCTTGTTACCTGACTGTTGTTTAGAGCTGATGTGTTTCGGCAGCTCTAAATGTGTGCGTGTGTGTGTGCGTGCGTGCGTGTCTCAGGCAGAGCACACTCACGAGCAGCTGCTGGTCTGGCAGATCTGGGGCTGGAAACTGTTGTGTTGCAAATCGCTGCTGTGTCAGCCTCCTCCACGTCCTGCTGCCAGTGACTGCAACAAAATGAAGCAAACAAACCAACAGGGTGAGAGGTGGGTACAGGGATGACAGGGACCTCGTATAAACGTCTTGCTTTAAAACCTGTTTACTGTGTCAGCCTCATGACCAAGAGACCATATCTTCTTTTAAAAGCAGCATGTTCAAACACATGAACTATGGCTGCTTCAGTTTTAGCACTAAACCTAGTTAAATGTTCTTTTAAAGGTAAAAAAAAACCTGCAGAAACATTAAAATTAAACACGTAAACCTGTGAACAAGGCAGACCTTACACCTGCAGTGCCATCACCGTGCACACGATGCAGCACCACTTCTCTCTTGCAGCCCATTTCAAACTACAGCAACCCGTGTGGGACTTCTCACCTGTCAGGCGGAGCCATCCTGACGTCCCGGCACAGCCGCCCGGTCCAGGCGCAATAGGGGTCTCTGGACAACACGCACTCACCACAACTCAGGTAGTTGGAACAGTTTGCCACAGGAACCTCCACCAGGCCCGAGTAGGACGAGACGAACAACAAACCCTGCAGAAAAAAGAAAAAATACTTTAAAAGGGACGACATACTGAAACCATTACTTAAGATAAACAGGAGTATAACATACACAGAGAGCTAACTCTGACCAGCTGTTCTGTCTCTGTGACTCACTTCAACTCTCTGATCATGTGCTCAGTCGAACACACAATTTCAGCTCATGTTTTAAAGAACTTAGTTCTTTTAGCCTTGTTTCCAGCTTTAAACTCGTTTAATTCCAACGTATGAGTTACATAAATTCACCTCACCTATGTCACAGTCGTGTATTCAGTGGATCGTATGGCTTGAAGCCAGTTTATTTGTTTTAAACTGATACAAATGGACTCTTGTGTTTGTTTGCTCATATTTGGAGCTTAGACTGTGCTCGCACAAAGTCCTCTCTTGCTTTATTAGAATTACATATTTGCTAACAGTCTGGCAGCTGAGACTTGGAAAGAGATCTTTGCGTAACAATAACATAAAATGTAATAAAATTAAGCTCTGGGTAAAGTGCCAGAGAGTATAATAAACTCAGAGCTATAACTTACAGCTAACGCAGTGAAACGGCCCCTGCAGAAGGGAAATATCTGCAGCCAGTTTGAAATGATTAAAATACTCACTATAAACTGATTCAAAGAGGACTTCAGAGGCTTTTACACATCTATATTACGTTACAACGAAAGCGTTTTAATTTGGTCCTGTTCTGTTATTCACCCGCTGAGAGTCGAGCTCGATGTGCTGCACAGGCTGAGGCTCAGCAAACAGAACCATCTCCTCGATGATGTGCATCTTATCGTTGGCATTGATGGCCTTGTGAAGCTTCCCATCATCTGGGAATCAGAGGACGAGAGAAAGAAGACAAGTGACTTACGGGGGGTGGCAGGGGGGAGGGAATATATTCATAGTAAGAGGCATCAGATGTTTCTGGTTATGTTAAAAAAAAAAAAATCACCACCTGTTCCAATAAAGAGCACGTCGTAAGCCCTCTCCATGCCCTGGATCTTGTGCACGGCGATCTGCGTGTACCGCACGCTGCGCTTCAGCAGCAGAGGGGCGCTGCGGATCACGCCGTCCATCAGGAAGTGGTCCTTCACAAAGTTCAGCACTTTGTCAGGCATGTGCAGGGATGAGTGGATGTCCATTTGCCTGGCGTGGTTGGTCACACACTGTGGGAGAGGAAATCAGAGATATAAGAAATGAATATAAAAATTTCTACCTAATCTAGTAAAACTTTGTTGTTCTGTGCTCAGGTGATGTTTATGGTACTAATTAGGACTGGCCGATATCTCAATACAGTATTTTTAAAATAGCGAGATCATTTCATACACAATATAAGATGGGACTATATCATTTATATCGATATTTTCTATGTTGCGTTATAATTAGACTTGAAAATCTGTTTTTTTTCTCCCGTTTGTGCCAACATCATGAGGCCCCTCCTCCCCCCTCACTGAATACAAACAGCCCCTCACTGCTGCTTACACACACTAACGTCATGAAGGCAGCGCAGGTGAAGAGGATTATTATTTAACAGATGTAAATAGTTTATTTCTTTAGACATTTAGTAGAGTTACAGCTGTCAATAAATGTGTCTGTGCCACAATTGGGACTAAGCTTTGACTCAAATATCTTTTTATTGTTAATTATGAAAGAAAAAAATATTGAGATATATATTGTATATCGCCATTCATCTTAAAAATATAGAGATATTAATTTTGGTTCATATCGCCCAGCCCTATGGATTAAAAAAAAAGTCTGCTGATGGTTTCCATCTGAAGGCTCTTGCTCCTCTGTGAGGCCCTCGTTGAAAAGCTGCCTTCTTACATCACTTCTAAGCTTCACTGGTGTCCAGTCTGGATTAAACTCCAGCAGCTAATTTCTGCTGCATGTCCCTCAAGCCTGTAAGAATCCTGGAGGATCAGCTGTTAGATTTTTGCTCCAACAACCTGGAACACGTTACCACTCGCCCTAAAAGGCTATTTCTGATAAATGACTGATCTTTTATCTTCTTCTTGGACTCAGTCCTTCTGTCGTCGCCTGCTTCTGAACCATTCAGTTAATAACTGACAGTATTTATGTTCTCTCAGATAACACAAGTTTCATGCTGTGCATTCTTAGTTATTCCTATAATTACAAAAGATTCCAAGTATTTATTTTAGCTTTTAGACGTTTTGTTTGGTCCATTCAAATGATAAAAATCAAAGCAGAATTTTTAGATTCAATCTTTGAGCAGAAGATGATGATAAAATAAAAACGGCTGTGGATCAAGTTCTGTAACTTAACCCCCTTAAAATCATAAAGGAATAGTTCAGCTGTTTTGTAGTGGGGTTGTGCAGACATCTTACCTGTTGCAGATACAGTAGCTCTTTAATCAACCTCAGTTTGGAGAAATAAGAGTTTAATAGGCTCATCAATGGGGTCAGAATCAAACTATTTTTCCAACCTGTTCGAAACTTTATAGAATACAAGTAAAATATTATTTGCTCATAACCTTTCCAAAGAATCCCACCTAAAAACATCTGAACTACCCCTTTCTATGTGCAATAAAGCAAATATTTCATTTGTTTCTGAAACCTTATTTTCGATGTCATTTCACTTTCTTTGACCGGCACCACGTCAGTGAGGAGGAACAAACTGAACAAAACCAGCTGTGTTGTCGAGCTGAACTGAGTCATTTGTCACTGGTTGCTGTCGCCACGACTCACCGCCCCAGGTCGTGGTTCTGGTACCGGGTGGTTATAGGTGTACCACTGCTGCGTCTCCCTGTTGACCTCTCGGTATCTGCCGCTGAAGGCTGCTTCCACCTGCGCCATGCTGAAGGCGCACACCGCCGAGCTGCCCGACGCTCCTTTATACCTGCAGACAGAGAAAAGGGCGTCGTGTTTCAGGACAGAGCGGAGGCGCAGTCTGACCCGCTGTCTGCGCTCATGTCTCACCACTGGGAAGTGAAGACGCCGTAGAAGACGGTGCTTTCCCAGCTGTCCCCCGTGGGCTTCAGGACAAACATGTCCTGGATGATGTTGAAGGGGAAGCCGTCGTCGGGGAGGGAACACAGCAGCTGAGCCTTCAGAAAGGTCGTCCACTTCTTCTGCAGCACTCGCTCACCTCCCTGGTCACCCTGTAGGCAGAACCCGGGGTTTCACAGATCATCACAGAAGATTTCCTGTTGCATTATTCATTTCTGTGTGAGCTGAGGTGGAGGAGCACATAATCTCTGCTCACTCTAACAGGATGGACAGGAGTCAGGGATGAGTGAGAGGATGGAGGTCAGGAGCAGTGAGGCTCATACGAGCAGGAGCTGGGAATTTAACTCTGATACGACTAAGATCTCTGATTAGCAGAAGACGCTGCAGCTGTGGTGGCAAGGGATGACATTTTGGCTTTCATATCAGCTGAAAATCATTTTAGCAACTCAAGCCCTTTAAGATGTAGAAACTCCAAATGTCTGATTATAAAACTGACCACGTTATGAGCATTTCTGTGTCTGCTGAAGACATCTCAAATCAAGCTGACTCCACACGTTCATTAGTTGTAAATCCAGTGAGAAATGTCACAGCTTCAACACAAATGGGGCGGCTGTGGCTGAGCGGCTAGAGCAGTCGTCCTCCAATGGGAGAGTTGGCGGTTCAACTCCACCAGAAGTCACATGCTTAAGTGTCATTGGTGCATGACACTGAACCCCTCATTGCTTCAGATGTGTCCCATTGGTGTATGAATGTGATAAAGTTCTGATTATTCTTTGTATAGATACAGTAGTGCACTCTATGAATGTGTAAATGAGAGCACATATTGTAGTGTAAAGAGCTTTGAGTATCCTGATAAGTCAGAAAGGCGCTATATAAGAACAGTCCATTTACCATTTACAGTCTGTCCAGTGGTTCAAGATATTATTTGCTAACTGACTATGTATAAAGCTTAAATTTGACATGAAAAATCTGGACTTCACTGTCAGTCTTTAGATAAAAATACAATCAGAGACACAACTGGAGGTAAAAGCAGAGGCAGAAACTCATTCTGTGACAATGCTCATTAATTCAATACTTCAAAAAATAAACAAACTTTATCCTCTTAAACATTGTTATCAGACATACATGGATGCTATGATAAAGCTGCAAATCAATTCCTACAGGGTTTCTAAACAGCTTCTACTCTAGAGGGCGCCGTTCAGGTCAAACAAGAAAACATTTGTTACTGGGACCGTTTGTGGATGAAATAAGACAAACTAATAACCACAATTAAGGACAGAACATTTGAAATAGGAAAACAACTAGTTTTAATTATACATCTGAAACTGATTAATGGTCCTTTAATGTTGACATGAAACATTCTCCTCAACAGTTTTCAGGACTTGGACTGATCTGAAAATTGTAACGACACTCCCCTCAAAGCGTAGCCAGCAAGTGTGAAAACACAGGAGGAAGAGCAAAACAAGGAGTCATGGCCGATCTTGATAACGTTTTCTGCCTCCAGACTATCTCATGAGTAACTCCTCCAAAACCCAGAACTCCTCCTCAGCAGCAAGAAGAGCAAGTCACCTTTGAGGAGATAATAAAGTGCTAAGCCATCACTGCCTCCCCTCCTGCGTGCCGTCACATGCAAACAGTCCTGCTGCTCCGCAGTGAGCTGAGGGACTGACGCAGGAGAGGGAGACCGGTCCACCTAATGAGACGACCACAGTCCTGCTCAACTGTCCACTGCAGCCGAGCTTTCCCGGCATTTCAGCAACTCCAAACTGATTCGTCAAGAAACAAAACACTTCTTTGTATCTTTGTATGCAGCTGCTGTTGGTTTAATACTCAAAATGATTTATTGTGTTAAAATTTTCCTGTTTGTGGTTTCTTCCATATGTTTTTTTTCTGGACTAGCTCCTTCAACATGTTTTTAACGATTTCAGCCATTCAGGTGTCAAAACATTCAAGGGGTTCTCAAACTTTAAGGGTTCAGGGAACCCCCTCATAACTCTCAAGTTTATTAATAATTTTCTTCAATTTGTCTCTTTAATGCAATGGAAATATTTGTGTAACATAAATACTTAATGCCTGTTCTTTAGTCAGAGTCAGAGAATCTTTAGTCATTTGCACCACATGTGGTACATGTGATAAAACAAAATTATGTACACAGGGTCCCAGTTACATCCAACAATAAAATGCAAAATAAAACATTACTAAGATCTAAGATGTGAACTAAGAAAAACACCAACTAAAAATACACTAAGCACTAATATCATAGAACAACATTACTCCAAACATATATATACACATATATATATATACACAGTATATTATACAGTATATATTTAAAGGCGTTTTAAACCCTTCCCACACTTTTGCAATATTCAAAACAATGTTTCTAAACTTTAAACACTCTAAAAGAGCACAGAATATCATGATTTCAGCTCTCTGCCTCCTATGTTCTTTGCCATCTGCAAGTGCTCTTGGCCACGCCCACTTCTCCGCTCTGCATGGAGAACAGCTGATCAGCTGCAGCAGGAAGTTTATCTTGCAGTGTGGACTGCACAAAGGTGCAGCAGGAAGCTTTTTCTGCAGCTCTGGGCTGTACAGAGGTGCAGCAGGTGCTAAATAATTTAAAATAATTTATTTTAAATAAAAAATTGCCATGCCGATCGTGCAGCTCATCCATAAATCAGCCAATTGTGTGTCATGTCCAATCTTATTTTGAAAAACGTGATAGAGCAAGTTTGCGATAAACGAACTGCGAAGTAGTGAGGGACTATTGTTATAGCTTTAGCTTTCCAGCTGTTGGTTTTTGCTTTTGTTAACCTAATTTCAGCTTTTGTTCCAATTGTTGACCTTTAAATCTGCTTCAGCTTCTATA
Organism: Simpsonichthys santanae; assembly: GCA_031762415.1. Lineage (NCBI taxonomy): Eukaryota > Metazoa > Chordata > Actinopteri > Cyprinodontiformes > Rivulidae > Simpsonichthys > Simpsonichthys santanae. The sequence continues at coordinate 17,852,168 of JARVLU010000599.1, read as the reverse complement.
ACACATTTCAGCAGAATGTTCGGCCCTTGCTGCACTTCTTATGAAAATGTTCAATTCTTTAGCTTATATTTTTTCTGCATGAAGGCGAGGTAAGGAAACACTGCTGCACAGTTTTCTTAATCTGCCTACTTTCCCTTCAGCGTACGCACCTGAATAAACACAAGGACGAAGGAGTGGAAGCAGGAGGGGGACTGATAGGAAAGGAGGGAGGGGGAAAAAACAACTTGGAAGCAGAATAACGCTGCGATCCTCAAGTAAAACAGAAGTCAAAACATAATAAAAAATGAAAACCATCACTTTATTTATGTTATCAGACAAGAAGCACGTCTTCTTTCCGAGATGAGCGCACGCACTCGACATGTTTCAGATATAAACACATTCCAGCACTGCAGGACTTTGCCTGATGCACAGAGAGTGGTGGGAGTGCGTGATTTCTGTCAGTTTGCAGAACAGTGTGAGATACGGAGCCTGCCAGCAGCATGGAGGCCTCATACCTCAGGTTTACGTAACCCTGCTCTCAGTTCAGAACGCTCTGCAAGAGTACCACAGGAGGTGAGAGAAGGAGCAGCTGATCTTTGGGTGGTTTCTGAGTGTTGGACACAAACTTCACCAATAATCGTCGAACGTTTACCACTCTGCGCATGTCAGTTTTCCCATTCTGAATAAAAGCCTGCTGCATGTAAACGCTCGTCATGATCAGATTGTGCCCATGTAAACGATACATTCAGATTATTTAATCCAAATACAGTTCAATTCAATTGAAGATTTTTGAGCATGTAAACATGGCTAATGAGAACAGTTTTCAGTGTCTTGCAAAGTATTAAGCTTTAGTCCACCTAATTCAAGATGGCTCCCACAGCTAATTGCCAAAAGAAAAAAGTAGGGATGCATGATATTGGATTTTTGGCCGATATTAGATATGTTACAACTTATTTGGCTGATAACCAATATTATTATATTGATGCGATATACTGATGCCAAAAAGTGGGCTGAAAATGATGTAACGCTTCAACTTGTATTATGTTTAATGTCCAATTTATTCATGACATTTACTCTCTAACACAATGGCAACACTAACAGTGCAAATTTGGAAATTTTCACAAATCTAAACTCAACCTGTTCCCGAGTGACAAGAGCATACGTAGTAGTGCATTTTGATTTCTTCTTCTCCGCTGTGACCAAATCAGGTAGGCGCATGGCGTCATCACGTGCTGCCGCTGCAGGCATCTTTAGTTGCTGGGTTGTCATACAAAAACAGCGCCTTTTATATATCGGTGAGTTATTTTGATGGAATGGTCAATGTCCGATATTTAACTTTAACGCTAATATCAGCAGATACCGATACTTTGCCAATAATATTGTGCATCCATAGGAAAAAAAATAACTATCAGATATTTTTTTAGATTTTGAGCTTAAATTTGACATGGTAGTAGCTGGGAGTCATTCACAACGCATCCCCCAAGCCCAATGTCACAAGAGAATCCTCTAAACGCCATTTTCACAAACTGAATGAAACAGCCACAACTCTGTCAACTTTAGTTTAAAACTATGGCCTGAAATGTGACGGGCAATATGCATTCAAGGAATTCTAGGCCTTTAATTATACTGATTAGCCTAGAAAAAAAAAAATGGATTAAAAAATATGGAGCACTACTGCAGTGCTGTAAAACGGCATCTGAATAGATGTCAGTCAGAGCTGCTGCATTCCAGTGAAATAAAAATGCTTTACAAAGCAGAGAAAGCCATTCTTCTCCCTCTGTCGCACAGTTCAGCTGCAGCGACTTGGACCTCTCCGTCAATGATTTCCATATATAGAACCCAGGAGGTGCTCTGCCGCCCGGCGCTGTGAGGTGTCGCAGCGCCGGGCGGCAGAGCCTCGTAGGACCAAGTCATTAAGCTGTCACTCCAGATTACATGCTGTCCCCACGATTACTCACATTACTGCCTCCCTGAACAAGAAGCATCAGTCAGGAAAGGATGCTGAGTGCGTGTGTTTATCACGCAGCGTTGGAGCCTTTTAATTGGCCCGATGGCAGGTGGAAAAAAAGGCTTACGATGAACCAAACTCTTATAGGATCATGGGAGGAGGAGCGGCTTTGATGGTTTAACGGTCAGTGACATCTGCAGTTTGCATGCTTTGCCTGCAGTTTAAAATAAATAAAAAAAAACTGTAAAGCGGAGGGGGGAAAGTATTTCATTTTGCTGCGAAGCACCCTTGAATACTAATAACGCCTGCAAAGCTCAAAGGGCTGCTGGAGAAAGGCGAGGAGCTGGTGGGATGGACGAGTGCAGCTGACATTGTGAGGGAGATGGAAGGAGAGGGGAAGATGACATTGCGGGGAAACGGGAGGGGAAGGAGGAGGCGGTTCAGAAAAACAAATCTGCTGAAAACATGTTTGTACAGACAAACAGAAAAAGCTTAAAAACAACCAGGAGCATTTTTCCCTTGCGTCCACACAGGCGTGACATGGTTTAGATGTTGAAATGTGCTCTGACGTGGAGCATTTCTTTTTGTTTTGAGGATTCGTGACAAAGTCTGAGCCCCGCCACGCCTCACCTTCACCTTCACCTTCACCCGTCTTACCTTACAAACACGAGCGATCCTCGACACAATGGTGTTGTCAAAGAAGTCGATCTCTTTCCCCGCCTCACTAAAGAAGAAGTAAATCTTGTCGTCGTCGCCCTCGGGATTTCCTATTGGCTGACTCTCCTCGATGTACGCAGACCCAACAAAGACGGGATCTGTCCAAAACAGGGAAGAGATCAAACAAAGAGAAAATGTGCAACCCAAGTTTAAAAAGTTGGGACGTTGTGTAAAATGTAAATAAAAACAAAAAGCAACACCTTATTAATCTCATGGAGCCATATTTCATTCACAGTGGACCAGAGTAAACATCAGAGTAAGTGGTTTGAAAACAAACAGCTGGAAGAGCATTTCGCAGCAAGTTAGGGTTATTAACAACAGGTCGGTGAGCAGAGTGGGTACAAAGAGAGCAGTTTAGAGATGAAACTCTCTCTGAAGGTGAGCAGAGCGTCACCAGTCTGCAAAAACTGTCAGAAGATAGTGGAACCGTTTTGGAATAATGTTCTTCAACAACAACAACAACAACAACAAAAAAGACTTTGCTATCAATGTTCATGCTCAACAATCCAACAAAGTTCAGTCAGGCCCTCTGGACGGTTTCTTTTTTGTTGAGACATTTCGTCCTTCATCCAAAGGACTTGATCATTCTGAGGAGCCACAACAAACTCAGTCAAAACATCAAAGAAGTCCTTCGCATGAAGGACAAAATGTCAAAAAAAAAAAAAAATAAAAAAAAATAAAATAAAATAATAAAAAAAAAAAAAACTCCAGATAACTGGACTGAACTTTGTTGGATTTTTTTTTAACCTGAATTATTGAGCATGAACTTTGGTGTTTTGAACCACTTTGGCTACGGCTGCCTCAGAGGAGTTGACTGGGAATAGGGTGAGCCCTAGAAACCATCTTATCACCAGCAAACTTGTTGGTCCACTATGTGAGTTCCCTGCTTGTGGGACTGAGTTTGTTGTGGCTCCTTGGACTGATGAAGTCCTTTGGATGAAGGACAAAATGTCTCAACAAAAAAAGAAACCGTCCAGATGACCTGACTGAACTATGCTGGAAAGACTTTGTATATTCCATCATTTACATTTATTTATATCATCAAAACAAAATCTCTGAGCTCAAAAGGAGAAAGCTGAAAATCAATATTTGATGCTCGTGATCTTCAGGCCCTTAAGGGGCGCTGCATTAGCAACAGGTTTGATTCAGTCCTGGACATCACAGCATGGGCTCAGGAGCACTTCCATGATTTATTGGCTATATGCACAGTTCACCAAACCAGCCACAAATATTGGTTCAAGCTCTTTCATGCAAAGAAGGAACCATGTGAACACCATCCAGTATCGTAGTCGTCTTCTCTGGGGCAAAACTCTTAAAAACGGACGAAGGCAAAGTGGAAAACTGTTCTGTGGTCAGAAAAATCAACGTTTGACACTCTTTTTAGAAACCACAATTGTCACGTTCTTAAAGAGGAGAGGGACCATCAGCCAATGCAAAATTCAAAAGTTGGCCTCTCTGATGGTATGGATGTGCATTAGAGCCTATGGCATGGGCAGCTTTCACATCTGGAAAGGCAACACAGATGGACAAAATATATGCAGGTTTTAAAATGAAAGTCCATCCAGATGAGGTTTTCTTCAGGGAAGCCTTGAATATTTCAGGGGTTGTAGTTAAAGACAAACAGGATTTTTTTTTCTTGCATTGTAAACTTGGAGCGGAGTCAGATAGCCGTGTTACACGACCCTGAGAAAGCGAAGCAAACAGGATTCTCTGTGTAATTGCACTCAGATGCCTCATCAGGACCACTCTGCATGAATTACCAGAAGATCAGAAGACAAGAGCAGTCCTAATTGTGCAGCTTACTCCGGCAAGAGCGCGGCGCTTTTAACATGTGCGTGGCCGCCGATAGAGCAGAGTTCCTGCAATCTACGAGGGCTCGTCTCTGCTCTCAGTCTGCCTGTATCAGTGAACGCTCCGCACTAATGACAGCCACTTTTCAGAGCTTATCTGTTGTGGTTGTTACATAACGGAAGATATGTAAAAACACAGTGTGTACCTTGTAGCCATTTTAAGGAGTTTTCAGTTTTTAGAGCAGTCCCCTGACCCAGACTTTTATAAATCACTGGCTCGTTCCCTTGGAAGTTACTGACGGTACCTGTGTACAACTCTCCATCTGGAGAAAAAAGAACGAAAACAAAATTAGAAGAGAAAATTCAGAAAATGTGGACATAGTGAACCCCTTCCCACACACAAAGCAGTAAGTTTGTTTTGTTTTGAATTTCTACACACCCACAATGATGGCAGTGGACTTATACTCTGGGTTGAAAGGGCAGCGGCTGCGCCCGTCTTCCATCACGACCTCACCCGCTTCGTCTCTTTCCAGGGAAAACGTCGACGTGTTCTGGAGACAAACGACAAAACATCTCAGCTGAGGTTCTACTTTAAGTCAGAGGGAGTTCGTTCACGCCATTACACGACAGTTTGGGACGTTTGGTCATTTTGGGCAGGCCGTTGTGCATTTAAATTAAAGACAACGCTTCACTGCTCTCAAATTATTGTTCAGAACAAAAGCCACCGAGCTACAACATCACAGAGAAGCTAAATTACGTCCCTCATGTTCTTTGCTGCAATAAATGCTCATCGATCTGTTAATCTTTAACTTAAGATGCATCAAATAATTATGTTAATGTAACATGTAATAAAAACTACAGTGAGCAGCTTTTATTGCTTATATAAAATTTTATCTGACTTGTCATAAAATGAAGCAGCTGAACTCAGAAAGTGTTATCTACACAGACATTTTTAATCACTTACATGATAGAGTACACTTTTTTCCCCCTTCATTTTCTATAAAACATTTTATTTATCCAACTTAAGATATTGCTTTTAGAAGGGTTGGAGTAGGAGCAAAGGCAAATCACATTAAAAATACAAAAGGAAAACAATGGAAAAAAAAAGTTTGATATTTATGCTTGTTGGTTATTAATTGGTAACAAAAATATCCCTATTTTAAAAAATAAAAAGATTTTTTAAAATTGTCTCACGAGTTAATTTAATCCAACATGCTGCTGCCAGAGGCTTAACTGGATTTAGCAGGAGAGATCATATCTCTTCAGCTTGAGCTTCTCTGCATTGGCTCCCCAAACAAAGCCCTCAAAAACATAGCTCCATCTTATATTTGAGATATTATTGTTCCATATTTTCCTAACAGAGAACTTCACTCTCAGACTGCAGGCTTATTTGCAGTTCCTAGAATTTCCAAAAGCAGAATGGGAGGAACATCTTTCAGTTATCAGGCTCCTCTCTTACGGAACCAACTTCCAGTTTCTGTCCGTGAGGCTGACACATTTCCAGTTTTAAAACTGGGCTTAAGAATTTCATTTTTGATAAATCCTATAGTTAGGGTTGGCTTGTTATGCTGCTATAGGCTCAGACTACTGGAGGACAAATTGACCATTTCCTTAAATGAATTGTTAAAATTTAAGTTTTCATCTGATATTATTTCTTTCTTAACATGTGATTCTTGACCTGCCATTGTGTATCTGTTCCTTCTTCCTGTTCCTCTCAAACCCAGCTGGTTGAAGCAGATGACCGCTTGTCCTGAGCCTGGTTCTGCTAAAGGTTTCTTCCTCATGAAGGAGTTTTTTCTTTCCACTGTTGCCTTCATGCTTGCTCATGATGAGAGTCTGCAATGACGTTAAAGAGGTCTGCTCCTCAGATATACTGTATATTGTTAAGTTACTCTTTATGTACATGAATGTTTCTGTACAGTACCCTGAGATGACTGTTGCGACTTGATGCTATATACAGTAAATAAACTGAACTGAATGGAAAATAAATAAATGCAATTAAAAAAAAAAAAAAAAAAAAAAAAAATCAAGATTTGTGACCACATTCTATTGACAGAAACAATAGTTTGTTCAAAGCCTAAAGGATCTCTGTACAATCTTAGTTGAAACACAACACGTTTCATATCTGACTTTTTCCATGAACAAACCTGAGCCAAAATGCAAAATGTTCATGACAGAACAAGTACAAAGAGACTGAACAAGTACAGCCTGTTTAAAAAGGCTGTCAATGTAAAATATATTGAGAAAATGAAAAAGATAATGAAAGCATTGTGAAGGTTGGCACAAGTTGGGTCATGCAAAAAACTAATTTGCACACCAGCAAATTCATAAAAACAGAATTAAACAACAATTCCTTAAAGGGAGCAAATATCTGCTGCCTAGCATGTCAAAGTTTAAACAAAGACTTCTTCCAATCTGTTAGAGCTTAGAGTACAACTCTCAGCTACTACCAGGCCAGGTTTTGGCTCAAAATCTGTAAAACTGACAGTTTTAACAACATTTTGCTAAAAGAAACTCTCACACACAAAGTCAATTACACAATCACCTGCTGCTATGAATGATGGGTGATTTATGTGATGCGTCTACTTTCTTATTTGACCGTGACTTCATCAAATTATTGTGCTGGAACAAAAAATAGTGATAACTTGTTTCCTGTGGTCAGTAATCTGATCAGTCTGGATAATATGAAGTGGTCTCATTGCCTCGAAGAAAGTTCTCGTGTTTCTTCACTGGACGTTTTACTCAGAGCTTGTTTTAATGCACGTCCGTCATTTTAATTGTTTGGAGGATCTTCTGGGCCTCAGTGTTCTGTTACGCTGCTCGTAAAACCCTCTGCGTCTGTTTTTAGAAGCTCTTTAAAAACAAAACATCAATCAATGTTAATAACACGCATCCTTGTGTAGACCGGGGCTCAGACTTGTTTGGAATCCTAGTTCAGGACCCGACGTCCTGCAAAGTTGTCTTAAACAGCAGACAGCCCATGTTTTCCTTCAACTCTGACGTCAAAGAGTGGAGAGTTTGTTTTCCCTGGTTTAAAAAGCCGAGCGGTCCTCGAGCTCCACGGCCCCTCTACCAGTAAAAATAATGCCATCTCTGCTGACGTTAAAAGAACAAGCTCCAAATGCACTTTGCTACGACACCAACAGACCCAGTACAGACGCACAGGATAAAGGAGTTCAGTGTGTTTTTAAAAAGAAAAAGTGAATCATGCATCGATAAGAGTGGTCATTACTTACTAAGTAGGTGCAGACAGGACTGAAGGCGTATGTCCCACACACATAGAGGTGAGTGCTATTCAGCCGCAGGAGGATTTTGATGTAATTGAAGCAGTCAGTCTGGAGAGAAACAAATATTCAAAGATGTCTTTTTTATTTTTCCAGATTTCCTTCAAACACAGTCTTAAAAGCGCATAATCAGACAGAAACCTTTGAGTGTGGGCCAAGCAAATAGAAACTAAAGAGTTCTTTGGGTTTTTGTGCTCAAACAGGTGTTGGGAAAACCTCGCAGGATTTCTCAGCAGTTGCCCAGAGAGCCTTGTCTCTGACACACCGACCACACTTTTACAGTGTAGCGCACAGATTACCGAGGTCTGTCGCCCAGGAAGACAACAGCTGGCATGACAACAAGGTAAGAGACAGACTGAAGAAGAAACCCCCAGAGAGCCTGCAGACTTGATGAATCCATTTGTAACCAGTGGAAAGGTTTGTCAGCACGAAGCCTACGACTCATTTTATTGTCTCACAGGTTAAACAAGAGGTTGAACTGTGTGCAGGGTGGGGGGGAACAACACTTTGTTCTTTTTGGGTTAGTGAAATGGTTTTCTGATGCTCTCACCTCCAGGTTTTTCCCTTTAAAGCTGCACTCTTCTCGTTTTCCAGCAGGGGTGCCCCATGTCAGCTGGTGAGATGAGACGGGAGAATCAAAAATTAAGTCACGTGAAACACAGGCCAACCTTGTTTCTGCTCAAGCCAACACCCTGAATAAGAGATTCGAGCATCTCGCCGTACTGACATTCCTTCGCAGCTTGGTCTTGCTGATGTCCGAGAGGCTGAGAGCAAACAGCGCCTCCCTGGCTCCGACGTACAGCATGTCGTCCTCCTGGCTGAGCAGCAGAGATGTGTAATTGAAGACGCCGTCCACCGAGAATCTCTTGGCTGATCTCTCCTTGGCATCTGAAAGCAGCAGAAGCACAGACAACAGATTCTTATCACATAATGGGACAGAACAAGAAGGGACAGGAGGATACAAAACATGTCCTGATGTCCAGGGCACAAGAAGACACGAGTACACTCAGTTTTATAGTTCATCCTGCTGAAAAAGGAACTCGAGATGTTCTTCACTGATACAAAGGTTTTAAAGTGGTGTGCTCATCCTTACGTTCATGAAGGTTGTGATGAACAGAGTGGAGCTTTCTTACTACAAACAAACTGAGAAAGAAAACATCTCGTCTCGGCTCTATAAAGAAGAAGAGATCTTTAGAGCAAACCATGTTATTTTGAGAATGCATTAGTTTACCGCCCCTCTTTAGAAGTATAAACATTTGTAAAACCATATACAGTAGTCCCTTGTTTATCGCGGGGGTTTGGGACCATGCCTCCCGCGATAAGTGAAAAACCACAAAGTAGTGATACAGTAGTTCAGGTTCAAGTAAACTTTATAGTTATTACCATTCATGTGGTACATGAGATGGAACAAAATTATGTATACGTAGTAGTAGTAGAGTAGGAAGTAGTAGTTTATTGTAGTATTTACTTTAGTAGTAAGTAGTAGGTTATTGTAGTATTTTCTGTAAGTAGTAGTTTATTGTAGTATTTACTGTAAGTAGTAGTTTATTGTAGTATTTTCTGTAAGTAGTAGTTTATTGTAGTATTTACTGTAGTAGTAAGTAGTAGTTTATTGTATTATTTACTGTAGTAGTAAGTAGTAGTTTATTGTATTATTTACTGTAGTAGTAAGTAGCACAGCATGTCATGATCTCAGCGCTCTGCCACCTGCCAGCACTCTTGGCCACGCCCACTTCTCCACTGTAGAGCGGAGATCTGACATGCTGCAGGAGGAAGCTTCTCCCTGCACATGTAGGCTGCACACAGGTGCAGCAGGTGCTAAACAAGTTTAAATAATTTAATTCAAATAAAAATTCCATGCTGATCATTTGGCTAATCAATCAATCAGCCAAATGTGTGTCATGTCCAATCTGACTTTGAAAAACCATGAAAGAGTGAGTCCACGAAAAACCAACCGCAAAGTAGCGAGGGACTACTGTATAGTAAACATCCCTTATTCTCATGCCTTTTCTCCCCCACAGTCCTTTCAATCCAGTTTTAAAAGGTACAGTATTTAAAATGGTGTTGACAATCAAAACTGACTCCGTGTTATTTTTATCATCACCTGATGTCACCGTTCGGGATCTTAAAACACCATTTACAGCATTAGTGCAAAAGTTTTATTCACATGGACCTGCAGTTTGTGAATACTGTAACCATCTGAGGGCAGGGCAGCATTTTGAATGCAAGCTTAACATTTTAAACCTGTAAAAGAGAAATACGAAATCAGAAACACCTAAGTTCATGCTCAATAATCCAGGTAAAAATCCAACAATGTTCAGGCAGGTCATCTGGATTGTTTCTTTTTCGGCTGAGACATTTCGTCCTTCATCCAATGGACTTCTTCAATCTGAGGAGCCACCAAACAAACTGATTGCCACTAACAGCAAACTCCATAGTGGAAAAAAGCAGAAATCAGAAAATAAGTATAACATGACGTCTTAAAGGAAAGTTTAGACTATAAGTACCATAAATAAAGAAAAGTCAGATTATGACCACTTAGAGCATTTGAGTTACTGACTGGCTGTATTTTAACAAGAACTACAGAAAACGTCAAACTATTTTAAATTTACAAGCCTCATAACTATAATCACTAAAGTAAAGAGTTTTTATTGGACCCTGAACATGCTAAGAATTTTTTCAACTGGACTTTTCTAAATCTTGCATAAAGACAATATTTTGTCTGTTTGAATGGTTTAACGTTTAGCACCAAGTCCACACCAACAAGAAGAGCCTACCAGAGTCAAATTACACAACAAGATGAACAAACAACAAATCATACCAACAGAGAAGTTGCCACAGCGTGACCAAAGTTTGTTCCATCAGGAAACAAAACTCTTCCAGCTTGTTGTAGTTAAGATAAAGCTTTGTTTTGTCTGCTGCTTTTGGCTGATGTAGCAGCTTTGATAACTAAAAAATAAAATAAAAGTGGAACGCATGACCAAACACTCATCTACATTCTTCACTGCTTACTGCTGCTCAACTCAGCAATGTACCTTTTTATGAGAACTATACAACCAAGTCCTCCACTTTGAACTGCATTTAACTGCAACATTTTGGGAGGTCTAGATAATAGTGGATCGTTTTTTGTATACTCTGAATGGTTGAATTAAAAACCAACATGGGTCAAAGAGGTCCTGAAAATTTTGTTCTAGAGTTGCGCATGTTGAAAATTTTCACAGATACTGTATTTAAAGCCCATGTATGATATGTAATATTTATCACTTTTTATTTATTATTTTGCAGATAAGGAGGATTTTATTTATCTTTTACTTCCCATTCCAAAAAAAAAAAAAAAAAAAAAATTCACCATGTCCTTCCTGTACCATAAAACAGTGGTCAAAAACTCCATTTGTTTATCTGAATAAAATTACAGGCTTCAAGCTGGGGTTGTTCACACTAAAATTTGCCGCAATTAACCAGTTTACAGCTGCCACCCACCCCAGTTCACAGTTAGACCCCTCTGACAATAAGGCAAAAAGGGACCGGCTCTATGTTTATCTTCACAACTCCAGGTGGTGCATAGGTCCATAATGCAAATAGAGGCAGAAAACAGCAATAAATGTTTACAACCCGTGACGTAAACTCTTCAGTGTGCTCACAAACAAATGCTTCATCTGACTCAAGGCACTTTAACAGATGATCCGTTTTCCCCTTGTGGGAGTGAAAACCAGCTGTGCAAACCGCAGCTCATCCAGAATCAAACCCTGGACCTTTTCCAGATCAACAGCCCTCATTCTCTTTTAAAACCCTGTGACATCTGGAGCCAATAGAGAGAGGGGCCTGCCATTAAAATCAAGACGAGGGGATAGAAAATACCACCATTAACTGCAGGTCCAAGGTTTTCCGTGGAGTAGTTGCTTTAAAAAGGTAAATTAAAATGTCAAAGATGGGTGTCCTCGGACTCCATGGACCCTGCAACTGGAAGACAAGGGAGGTCTCTCTCTCCTTTCATAAAGAGGAACGCATCATGGATTGTCAAGGCTGCAGTGGGTTTTGGATATTCACTGGAAGTCAAAGCAGCCTCTCCTCAGTGTATTAAAAGTCTGACATAAATCACAGTGACAGTAGACAATGGAATAATGAGCAGCAGAGAGCGCAAACTCAAGAAACCTTTACTGAGAAGAGACCAGGGCTTCCGAGGACTAAGAGGGAGTTTGGGTCAGCAGGAAGACTGGACTGAGAGCTTAACCTACAAAGAAAGACGTAGTCCAAAAAGAGAACTTAAAGTGGTCTGAGATGGGGTTTGTTTCTGAGAGCAGATGGTCATACAGCAGTAAATGTCAGTGTTGTGTTGAGTTACCTTAGCTCCGTCTAAAACAAGACGATTATTCGCAGTTTCTCACTCTGCGAGGCAGCAGACTACTCGAGTGCTTTGACATGCTTTCAGCTGAACGCTGGACTTTCACTGACACGACAGCTACCGCAGACCGTTTTACAGCCAGACTCCGCTTGCATTCATCATGCAGGGTTTAATCAGCTGTCTGTCACCACCAGGTCAGGCTCTGAACCTTTGCCATTGCTCATCACAATGCAACCAACATCACCGTGGCTGCTTTATTGGCAGCGTTAACGCGGTAAATTAGCGGGCTCCAACAGGTTGTATGAGACTGAGCCTGGAAGTCAAACTGAGTGCATCTCCATGGCTATGGGGAGTGCAGTGGAAACACTCAAAAGATGCATTATCTAAGGACAGTTTACAACCGAAGACTGTGGGTCGGCACCAAAAACAATTAAAATCTCCACGGGGATGATTCAATAATGGGAACAGTATTAATTTGTTTATTCATTCACTGTGATTTTATTTTCCTGAAACGTGATGGTAGAAGAGTTTATTTTTTCTGATTATTAACAGTTTGGTTTATTGTGAGAAAAATCAGACTTTACTTGTGCAAAAAAACAACCAACTAAAGCAGAAAGAAGCATGAACCGTAGTCATTTACGTTTCAATATCTGCCCTTAGAGGTGCATGAATTCTACAATGTTCATCTCTCTCAAGAGATGAGTTTAATAGGCAGCCTTTCCAAATGATCAGCATTATGTAACAATTTTAAATTTCTGCATTACTATAGTTTAGTTTTGAGACAGAGAGTTATTTTATAAATATGCACCATTATTATTAGACTACCTTTAATTGCAGTTCCAGTCTGAAATAAGCCCCAGATGATCTTTTTTCTCTGAGTTTCCCTCTTCAGGAGTCACTGCATCAAGTCATCCTCCTCCACCTCACTCTGTCCTCTGCATCCTCTGTCCTCGCTCCTACTACCTCCATGTCCTCTCTAACTGCATCCATACATCTCCTTTGTCTTTTTCCTGGCAGCTGCATTTCTAACATCCTTCTACCAATATACCCACTGTCCCTCCCCTGGACATGTCCAAACCATCTCAGTCTGGCCTCCCTAACTTTATCTCACAGTTGTTCAACCTGTGCTGTACCTCTGATGATCTCAATCCTAATCTTATCCATCCTTGTCACTCCCAAGGAGAACCTTTGTGGCCTCTGCTCCTTGTAGCCTCTCTGTTCCACCTGTACCCCTCTAATTCACACACATGGACTCTGTCTTACATTCCTCATCTTTCAAAGGTATACTTCCACCTCCCCACATTCTCTTCCACCTGTTCCCTGTTATTTTATTTAAGTTCAGAAGTAACTTACCGGTACTAGATTCAGTCAGTCATGTCCTGAGGGAATCTGAGGCACAAATCTTTATGCATTTTTCTCTTTTAGAATGTAAAAAGATTCCTTTCTAGGCAAAACTAAAAGCTCAGCATCCCTTCATTCACATCCCACTTGAGTGTTTTAGTACTTAATCAACTTTAATGTAAAAATATAAAAAAATAAGTAAGAGTGTGCCAGCTTGCACATGCTGCATTACTAAGAATTACGTGACAGCAGCTTGGCAAACTTCAGATTGTGAAAGAAGATGAAAAAAGAAAAAAATAAATGGAGCAGAATCAACTTTTTTCCTCCCTTTTTCTAAAGCCTAACACCACATAAATGGTGGGCTGATTGATTGGCTGAATGGTTGGTTTACGCCAGCCAGGACACTTTTAAAAGTCGAGTGTAAACACGCCCCAGATTTACTACAGCAGTAGGAGCCAAGTCAAAGGGAACATGGAGCAAAGGGTTCACTGGCTGCCAGGCGGGCAAAACCAAGAAGAGGAGTGGAGTGTGGCGTGGCGGACGTTAATCTCAAACTGGGTTATCTGTTATTGCAGAAAAAAACATGAAAATAATAATAATTATTATAATTTTTGGCTGTCTGCAGTTCAAGGCTACAAACTTCAAGGTGTTGTTTGATAATGAGCGACAGAAACCACTTGAAGGCCACCAAATGATTATTTTTATCTTGTTGGTGACTACAGAAGACGGGGACACTGTTGTGACATGGTGCACACACAGAGACACATCAGACTGTTGGCAGACACCTCTGATGAGGCGAGATTCAGGAAAAGGACCATTTCAAGGATTCAAGATTCAAGGATTCAAGGTTCTTTATTTGTCATACGCACCACATCTGGTACATGTGGTGGAACAAAATTGTGTACACAGGGTCCCAGTTACATCCAGCAAAAGTATAAAATGTAAAAGAAAAACAGTAAGAAGATCTAAGATATGAACTAAGAAAAACGTTATCTAAAAATACGCTAAGCACTAGTAGTACAAATAAAACAATATGCAGAACAGGAGTGCGAACATGAGTCTGTGTGAGCAGATGTGTATGAATGAACACAGCAGCCTGAAATAAATCAGCAACATGATGTGATTCTTCACAGTGATTATCCTGGTTAGAGATGCATGAGTCAAACAGGCTCAGGGTAGAAGCTGTTCCTCAGTCTAGTGGTTCTGCTCTGCTCCTTCTTCAACCTCCTGCCTGAGGGGAGCGGGACAAAAAGTGTGTGTGCTGGGTGAGTGGGGTCCTTCATGATGCAGATTTTTGGTTTATATTTCAAATATTTAGGTAGAATATGCTGAATATATGGACAAAACATTAAAAAGACTAAAAATGGCAAATACAAAGACAGAATGAAGGTAGAGGAAAAGCTGGACTGTTTCATAACCAATGCCGGCAGATTCAGTGAAACACTTTTGTCGTCTTTGCTTCCCTCCATTCCGTTGCCAACAACAAAAGGGAATGTGTGTGACTGTGTAAGTCACACTAAGAGACATCTGGACTTTGCAGATAATAACCAGAGTCTGACGGTGCACAAATCCAGTGTTGGCTGTGTGAGAGGATTAGGTGTTAGACATGTATTAAAAAGGTGTCACATGTGCACCAACTGTTCAGGACAACAGAAAACCACGTAAAAGCTGGTCTAGAAGTCCTGAAATCTCACGGAAGAAAATAATCTTAGCCTTCAAAAGGCATCCTACAAATGTAACAAGCAAGAGGTCAGTGCATCAAAACCCAACAAAGCACAGAACAAGGGATCAACACACCCTGTAATTAAAGGCTTTTGGGCCTCATCCTTGTGCCTTCTGTTGGGTTGGTAGATACCAATCCAAACAAATGATCTGTTGCACCTGAAGGCTCTACAAAAACTAAAAACTGAACGCCAACTCAGTGAGACAGCATGAGCCATTTCATGGACTTAAAAGAAATCTGGTAAAACCCCAAAGTAAGAGAAAGACAAGTTTGTGTAATTTCCTCCCTCAGAAACCAAGAACAAGCATGTCTACTCTTGTCACGTGGGCAACTTTAACTTGTTTCTCCCATGAAGGAGTGGAAAACGTCTCAGACTTTTAAAACGTTATACATCTTCTCGCTGGTTTTTAGTTAATGCTATGCCCCATGAAAGCAAGGTATCTGTATCAGGTTCTCTGCCCTCTTTGATCAGCTAGAATCAACAGTGCCAACATGTGAACACACTTTTCAATGGGATTTAAAAAAGCCATTTAATTTGCATGAGCGTCTATCAGGAAATTAGATTTTAGAAGTCCGAGAGGTGAACAGCCTGTCAGAAACTGAAGGAGAGCTACATCCAGGGCACTTCAGAGTATGAAAAGCTGATAAGTGGTGTTAAACAGTCAAAATAGCTGCACGAGAAAGAGTGTTAATGTGCTGAAAGTGTGACCAGAAAGTTGTTGAAGCTTGAAGCTACACAAAGGGATTATGATCATGTTTAGAAAACTCATAAGAATAAAACAGAGCTAAATGCCAAGATTAAAGATGAACCAATTAATCTGCTGGTGACTGGAATCAGACTTCAGCTTGACGGGCAATTGGCCGATCGATTGGTTTGATTGACTGGTACATCTGTAGCCAAGCTGATATAGTAACAAGTTATAAACACGAAACATACTGATTCTGTTGGGAAAGTTCAGTTACAAACCAAAGAATCAAAAATATTTTAACAAGAGTACTGAATACAGTTACTGCACGTCCTCGACAAATTGGCTCAGACAAGCAAACACCTTAAATAACATTTGACCTTGATTTGTGACCTTAATCTTAAAGCTGAGGTGATGAAAACTGTATGCAACACTCAGCCTGGTGGTGATGCCAGTTATGGGTGGGACAAGGGGACAATTAGAAACGTACAAAGACTACCATTATATGTCTGCTTTTTGATGGGCATATAAAAATAAAATAAAATAAAATAAAACTTTACAGAAACTCTACAATCAGACCTCAAGTCATTCCAATTCAAAAATGACATCTTCATACAGTGTAACAAGAGGAGCCTCAAGATTAAGTAACTGTAAACAGCTTTAAAGAAATGTTTTTCATTAGACACTCGTGTATCTGGACCAAACTGGTGGAATTCAATGGCGGCATCATCTCCAGAGAAAACAGCGCTGAGAACAAACATCGTAAAAGAAATGCCTAATCAATTCAATAATATTCACAACTCAGCCAAATTTATCTGGGGGAGAGGGGTTTAAAAAAAAAGCTATGTTTTGGCAGCACCAAAATCCAGCTGGCTTGAACGTTTTTACAGATGGTTTCTCTACAACTAGACGCCCTTCGAAGCACCGCACAAGTCGACCCATTTGTCTTCCACTTTGCACACTTGTCGATTTCCAGGGCACCAGAAGAGCAGCTTGCAGTTTATGAAGAACCCTCACTTTGGACCGGCGTGTGCTGAAGGTCTGTAAAGTGCTGCCACAACACACAAACACGGTCCTTTACCTCGTTTTCATGTACAGTATATGAGTGCATCTCTGGAGAGGCTCTCAAAAAGGAGAGCAGGCGGGATGGAAGAGTCAAACATACTGGTTTATATTTTGTTCATCTTTTCTCTCTGACACATGCACACGCACACAGCTTTTCACTTAAGGCTTTTATTCTTGCCGTTTCACTATCAGACTTGTTTCCTGTAAATATGATGCTGGAGAGGTGCAGTGGTCAACATATGTGCAAGGGGGTTAAATCCACCCAGGGGATAAGAAGCTTTTTTTTTGCTAACAGACTAAAATAGCCATGAGAAAAAACATTACTGCCCGTGGTTGGAAAAAGCAAAAGGCAGGCGATAATTTAATGTAATCCTCTTGTCAAGCCTATTGTGAGCAAGTCCTAATGACGACCCCCACACAACCGTGCTGTTTTGCACATGTGTGCTTCAGTAGGACCAGGGGACATGTGGAGCATATTAACATGCTGGAACTGAATCAGAAAAGTTCTGTCTTCTTATAAAAGATGCATGAGGTTCCCGCTGTTACTCGCTCCGTTTTTGCCTCGCCTCAAATCTAAGAGTTTTCTGAAAAACTAAAACTTTGATTTTCGTAATGCGACAAAGTTGCTCAGAATCATGCACGGTTGCTATATTCTTACAGAACTCATTGTTCAGATTTTAATGCACCTTAAGCTTTTCCTGTCTTCAAACACGACAAATAAATTCACAGCATTTTAGCTACTGAAGCAGAAAAAAGAAAAGGATGAAAGAAATAATGGAACCGTGACCACAGAAAGGTTTACTGTAGAAATTTGTAGTGAAAACAACTATTAGTGCTGTATTTTTAATCAAAAGACGTCCTTTTGTGACGTTCAAGCTGACAGAAGTCGATTGTGTGCTTGATGTTTGTGTCAAGCAACGAGCCAAACGAAGACGGTGTTCCCTCAGAGGAGAAATAAAAGCGTGCTGGAATAAATGCTGTATTTTCCCTTCACGCTTTTTGTTAAGTGAAGTGGAAACAATGCTTTCTTGACAGCCATGTGGACACAGAAGTCAGACAAAAGACGT
Organism: Simpsonichthys santanae; assembly: GCA_031762415.1. Classification (NCBI taxonomy): domain Eukaryota; kingdom Metazoa; phylum Chordata; class Actinopteri; order Cyprinodontiformes; family Rivulidae; genus Simpsonichthys; species Simpsonichthys santanae. The sequence goes on along the minus strand of JARVLU010000599.1, from coordinate 17,834,226 downwards.
TTGTTTGACTGTCTCAGCCAACCACGTACATCGAGCACCACACAAATCAAACCCAAGCTTTAAAACACAAAAGCTTGGAAATCATTTGTGGTAAAGTCGAGCAATTATGCATGTTGGGTTTCTGTTACAACAATGATAAAACTGGCGAGCCTTGCTGCGACCTTCAGCTGTCATAAGGTGAAGAAGATTTTAATCTTCAGCAATCCAAAAATCACCCAACGCCACTCTTCCACCTCACATTCCTCTCTGTCCATCTCAATTAATAGCCGCACAAAGACTCCTCGCTGCTCGCAGTTTTCTTCAGATCACAAGGCCGCTGATGGAAATCTGTGCAGACTGAACGTTTCTGTACACTCCCTGAAGCGTGCGAGCAACAAAGTCATTAAAATGTCTGAAACAAATGGAGCTGATGGGCTGTAATTATTCTTTTGTCGAGCCTGTTCTGGTTTTACATGCAGGCACTTGTGAGTGCCACCTCTGCTGGAAGCCATGGGACGCTTTCTTTCAGGATCAGTGGGCGTGTCTTCACTTGGCTTTAGGCGTGTACTGAAGCGTGGCTAAAACCCCAGGAGTATTTTATCTGACCCAGGCCAACTTTGCCACTCCTGCCACCCCCCCAAACCCGATGCTAAACTGTGATCCACACACTGCCAAGGTCAGTGGATTAGCATGCATGAGAGAAAGAGTACAATATTCAGCAAACATTAACCTAACGCTAAAGAGAAAGGACACTGTGTACGCTGAGCACACACACCATCCACACAGTTTCGGCTCAGAGGGGGGCCATTAACCTGTGATCAGGCAAGGTGCAAGAGCTGAAGGGTACTGCAGCCATGATTGGCGGGCGGTCAAGTATTTGCCTGTATAGATGGATGTTAGACACCAGCCAAAGTTGCTGTTTTTTAGAAAAGACATGACTGGATTAACAGCAGAAAGCATCCGTCTCCTCAATCAATCTCTGGAGGAGGACAGCAACATGCTGCTGGAGACAGCTCTGATGCCTAACACTGATACACGCTGCTTTCCCATTTAACCAACACTTACTGCTCCAAGTCCCATAATGCACTGGGCCACCCTGCTGCCTAGAAGACATAATGAAAAACAGACAGGCCTCCCCCTCCCTTCATTACTGCAGCAACTACAAAAACCACTACACATGTGAGATTGGCCAGCTCATTAGGAGAGGAGGGAGCAAGTGAGGAGGCAAGGGGGACATAAAGGAAAGGGGCAGGGGTCCCCTCTTTAAAAAAAGAGCCCAGATCCTTTTTTTTTTCTTTTTTCCTACAGCAAATACAAACCAAAAATGGATATTTTAAAGGGGTGACCTGCTTTACGTCATTGGTGCAAACTCAACAGACAGGATTCTTTTTAATGCAAAACTTGCTGTAAACAGTGCCACGGACATTTCAACAAAAATTTAAAGGCTACACTGTCAAATGAAAAGCAGTTGTGCAACGTTTTGTCAGCTAAGCCATTTGGGACAGAAGTATGCGAGGGGTCGTTCTTGAATCTGGGTGATGCCAAATAAGGTGGTGCATCCGACGCCTCGTGGAGTTGGCTGAGAAGCAGAGAAAACAGGCACCGGTGAAGTGTTTTTTAGCAGGACGAGCTTCGGCTTGTTTGCACGAGCCAACATGTATTCCCACAGCCGTGGCAACGATGCTGCGACTGGCCCAAAGAAACAATGCAAAAACCAAGTGACAACATTTTGAGGATCGACCTATTGGGTCATTCAGAGCTGAATGTTTCTACAACGAGACCACAGATAATCAAAGTGTTTACTGAAAATTAGACAATTTCCCCTGCGAGTCACATTCACACAGCTTCCTCGTCCGTCACAAACTCCCACAATGCATCAATCAATTACCAAACCGCTGTCGGCTGAACAAATACTGAAAAACCAGCAGCATGCTGTAGTCTAATCCACATTTAGCATAATAAGGAGAGCTGCAGAGTGTTCGGAGTACAGTAATTATGTTGGATGATGAAGTCAGGTGCAAAAAGGTTTTCCATTTAATCAGCTGAGAGGCAGGAGAGACATTAAGTTCTATTTGTGGGACACATTGTTGCACATTAACAAGAGGTCAACAGGAGGCAAAATGGAGGAAGAAGCTACCAGAACCATTACAGCTACACTTTACATGCTCCTCGCGCTGAGGAATCACATGGTATGATGAACATATTAGTCTTTTTGAAAGAAATTATACAAGAACACATACAACAAATCCAGGCGAACGTGGTCTGGCATTCTTAAGTAAATAATAATAAACGTGTTTCTTCTTGTGACGTGTTTGTTGTAAGGAATGATATACGGAAGCTTTGATGGGGAAATGAAAAAGAAAATTAACTGTTCAAATGAAAGTGTTTATATACAAAACGCTTGAGAAACAGTGTAGTTAGTTCAAAGTTCTGGATGATGGATAAATATCTTACCTGTTGTGGATAACGTTTTGAATGATCTCAGTTAGGAGGTAAAGAACTGGACCATCGAGTTTCAGCTAGTTAAAAACAAACTCTACTTTCAAATATTTCATAGCTGCTCATGCAAATGTTATTTTACAACTTTTCACCTACCATCAAGTTCTTATTTCATGGGTAACGCTGCAGAAATGTGATATTCCTGCTGGAAGTGCTACAGCTAGCTGCAGTTAGCTTGCAAACAAAACATAGAATTTGATGTAAATATCTGTAAAATACAAAATGTAATGGTTGATGTAAAGGTTAGCTTTAGCATGAATGGTTTTGAAGTAGTTTTAAGATGTTTTAAGATGACACCAAACCAATTTGGTCTAGGTCTAACTTGGACTAGCTGCTAGCTCAGAAATCTGGTGGAATTTAACTCTTGCTCCACATATTCAAAAGCGCCATCTTCAACAGGTAAGATATTTTTTTATTCTCTCCACAGACCCATTAAAAAAATTAAGTTATTGTCTTTAGTAAGTCTATCACTTTAAAGATTAATTTCACTCCATTTTTTTGAACTTATTTGCTTCATAACCAGGCTCACCAAAGAACTTTTAATAATCAGCAACTTATGTAGTGAATCAACCATTTTGCTGGTGACATCCAAAACTAGTTCTTCACAAGCAAAAAGAGGACCATTAGCTTAACGACGAATCGTTCGTACCCTGATGGTTGCTTGCTATTCACAGGGAGCTGAGTGATACTAGCAATAATAACATTGTAAGAGGGAGACAGTTGAGCACGGAGGCCTCCACCCTGTTTGATGATGTACAGTTTCTTTTCACAAACGTGGCTTCCTTCACTCCTCTCTCAAACCATCGTTCCTCTCTATCAAGGATGTGAACATCTTCATCCCTGAAAGAGTGACCATTGGCCTGGAGATGAGTGTAGACCGCAGAGTCCTGGCCTGATGATGTAGATCTTCTGTGTTGGGCCATCCTTTTGGC
>JARVLU010000599.1:17719747-17741227 GCA_031762415.1 Simpsonichthys santanae | reverse complement strand
CAACATACAACGCCCATTTTTAGTTTTTGTTTCTGGCCAATATTCTAGTTTTCAAAAGTAATCACCGAACTTAAATATGTAAATGACACCTGGATGAACTCGGACATTTAAGTGCATTTAGAGAGGACCGTGCTTTCATAAAAATAAAAAAAACTAAATTGTGGGTGACAGCTGGATGTATCAGCGGCAGCTTCATCGTCCAGCCTGGTGGTTGGTTAAATATGCACAGGCATGACTGATTTATTTTAAGATGGAAAATACCTGCCAATTCATCTGTTGACCTCAAGTAATAATCCACCACCATGAAGTCAACATCGATTAAACTAAAATGTCTTGACAGACGCATGAATTAACTTGTTAAACAGATTTCCTTCAAAACTAATGATCATTAAATCCTATTAATTCATCCCTAGATGAAAATCAGAATCCCATCCTTTAGTTTGTTTAACACATAAAACAAAGTCATAATTTGTCAACAAGTCTGTTACAGTTGATCTTAGAAGTTTTAGAAAACATGCCTGTGTTTGTGATTCGATACCACAGCCCCATGCTTCAACATTTTCACCCTGTCTGGATGCTGATGTCTCATTTCTCCACCAGCTGTTTAAATAAACATGGAGCTGTACTGTAGTTTAAAACCTGCCATCTCTTTAAAACCAACATCCAATCCCAGTGCAATGTTTGTGGACTCACCGACAACCTCATGAAGTCTCTGCTTTATGCAGGGATTGTACATTGCTTCCATAGGATGCATTTATTTTTAGATAACACTGATCACTCTGTCCTATTATTTTTACAGCTTCACGATATTACATGGGAGGGGGTTTAGCAGGCCATTTCTTATTCTAGGAAGAAATTAAAAAGTATAGGAAGGGGGTACCCGGTAATCTAAATGCTAATTTCTGCTCATCTTTGATCGAGGCATTTTGCTAATTTCCTCTGACATTTCAGCCGAACAGCAGGATAAAAGAAAGAGGCCACCCTTTTCTGACAAGCATGATGGTTTTTAAGGTTTGAGAGCCCTGAATACTTGTGACGAAATGAGCAACAAGTTGCTGTTCGCATGTCTGAACACTCAGGTTGCCTGAGAGACTTCATTAGGGTTTTACACAAGAAGACAACCTGGTAACAAAAGACCAATAAATGCTGCAACAAGAGGAGTTTTGCTCTCCAGGAATCCTCCAATATTCAGCAAAACTAACTAGAAGAGCCATCAGTGACAATCCACTGGGGAAGGGGATCTTCCACAGATCAAAATGAGAAGTAAACAGCAGAGAAAAGCACCTGGTTAATAAGAATATCAGCATCTGCTGCTGATGAAACTGGATTTTCTTTTTACTAAAACTCAGATCTGCCCCCTGCTGGTGAAAACATTGCTCCCCATCAGAACCAGAATTACCATGTTTTATACCTACAATTACAATGCATGTAAACACAACAGTATTTGAGCAACTGCATGAAAATATCTGAAATGAAGCCACACATATATGTCTTGTGTACAAATATTTTAAAGTTTAACTTCTGGATTATAAAGCTAAATTGGGGCCAAAAAGTTTGTTCAAAAGAATAAATTTGAAACAAATTACAGTATTTTGAAATTGGAAAAAATAACAATTCAAACTGATAATTTTGAAACGGGGGGGGGGGGGGGGGGGGGTTTTTAAAATTAAAAAAATAAAAAATAAAAAAGTTCAAAACTACTTTTCAGATTCAAGTTAATCCTTTTCAGATTTTTTTTTTTCCCAATTTCAAATCTTTTATTCCGTTTCAAAGCTTTTTTTTTTTATTTTTATTTTTTTAACAGTTTCTAATTTATTTTCCTTTTGAACAAATTTCATGGCCCCAATTTAGCTGCATACTGGATTGGTCATTTAGCCGAAGCCCACCTTCCTTTAAGCAAAACCTAAATATTCTGTTCAGTCTGTGCAGAAGAGTTTTCTGCTTTAAAATTTGAGGCATCGCCACGAGAACGACAAGCTTCAAACAAAAGTACTGTACCAGACTTATATGTTAAGTCAACTTTATTTATAAAGCACATTTAAAACAGAAGCCGTTACCAAAGTGCTTAACAATAACATCAATGAGAGTAAAATTAATAGAAAAAAAGCACACACTAATAATACTTAAAAATGAACAACATTAAATGAAAAATAGAAAAAACAGGAACACAGAACAAAAAAAAAATCAACTCACGTTGTGTGAAATGTCAGAGAAAACAGATGTTTTTAGCAGAGCTTTAAAAACAGGAAGGGAAGTGGCCTGCCTGATGTTGGGGGTTCAGGTTGTTCCAAAGTGTTGGGGCCCATGACTGAAAAAGTGCGATCTCCTCTGAGCTTCAATCTTGTTTTTGGAACAACCAAAAAGGAGCTGATCAGATGATCTCAGGGCTCGAGAGGAAACATATGGTTCTAGTAGCTCAGAGAGAGGAGGGGGTGTGAGGCCATTTAGGCACTTATAGGTTAGCAGGAGAATTTTAAAATCAATAACGCACAGGGAGTCAGTGAAGGGAGGACAAAACTGGTGTAATATGCTCAAACCTACAAGTTAAGAGCCGATCAGCAGCATTTTGGATGAGCTGGACGTATAAATATATACGTTTATATTCATCAGTGCAAACAGAGTTCTAATTTGTGAGTACCGTTACCTGAATTAGGTTCAAATTCAAAATGAAAGCTATTACAAGTACATGTTGGTGTTATTTGTGCAGCGGAATCACTCCATCTGTGAGATATAAAAATGTTGAGGAAAGAGGATCAAAGACACTGAAGGGCAAAAAAAAAAAAAAGTACAAAAACTTGTTTCCATTATAAAAACAACGGATTCAAAAGACAAAAAGTTAATACATTGTTTTTACAGCTGATAAGTATGGCTTCTGGTTGTTCATTTGTTTAGAGCTTTTTCCAGGTTGGTCTTGATGGCGTCCAGGAAGTCTGAGGTGTTGACATAATGTTCGTTCAGCTTGACGCTGCGGGATCACAGAGCAGGGCTTAGAGAACTACAATCAAAATGGACGCCCTGAACACATAGATGGAAATAAATGAGAATCCAAACTCACTTGGCCAAGCCGTGAATGCATCCTGCAAGATCTTTGGTCATCACACCCCCTTCCACAGTTTCCACACAGACTTTTTCTAAAGTCTGACAAAACCTAAAGAGCAATAAAGCGTTTGACAGAAACAATAAGAACTTGATTTTATACAAGTGTGTCTTTTAAAAAAAAAAAAAATCTAAAACAACCTACTTTATTAGTTCAAAGTTTTCGTCCAGTTTCCCTCGGTGCTCCAGTCCCCTTGTCCATGCAAAGATACTTGCAATGGGGTTGGTGCTGGTTGGTTTGCCCTATAGAGAAACAACAATACAGACTTTGGGGTTCAAGCTCAGAAGAACTGTTCAGTCAAAAAGTCCAGCCCTTCAGTCATGGTCCAGAACAAGTTGGAATGCAACACAAACATTTTATTTTCCCCTAACAGTGACCTAGACGTCTTACTATTTGATGTTCACGGTAGTGCCTGGTGACGGTGCCATGAGCAGCCTCTGCCTCGATCGTCTTACCGTCTGGACACACCAGCACCGACGTCATGAGACCCAGAGATCCAAAACCTAAGAAAGGAATACAGTTATACCGTAATTTCTGTACTATAAGCCGCTACTTTTTTTGCAGGCTTTGAACCCAGCGGCTTAAACAATGCTGCGGCTAATTTATGGATTCATTTATTGATTGATGTGCTAACCAGATTCATGCTGCCAGAACATTTAGTCTCGTCACACCCAGGCACTCACATTGCTGCCCAATACATGAGGGGTGGGTCCTTGAGACTAAATGAGACTACCTGTCTAAATAAAAGGTTAAAATGTGTGTATAAAAATCTGACCGATTAAATTACCGAACAGGTCACCTTCCTGTTCTCTCCTCCCTTTCACGTTGTGCCCCAGTTTTTTCATTTAGTGGGCACGGCTTACTCGAATGCTCAATAGTCTGGAAATTACAGAATATGATTAGGTCTGTCACAGTAATAAATTTTGCTGGATGATTAATTGTCTCAGAAATTATAGCGATAAACGATAATATTGTTTGAAATTTAACAATAATTAATTGTCAAATTTTAGAAGAAATATTGATTTGTTTGGTGTAGTACCTTTTGGACCACCTGATGGTCGTATGAGACTGTTTGAACCAAAGGATGGATAGTTGAGCAGCGTGTCTTTTAGAAAAATGGGAGGGAGGGCCCTTGACATGACATGGGCCGACATGGTGAACACTTGGTAATTTGAGCTCTTTAGCATAGCAATTTTCACACAAAGCTTTTAATAAAGATTCAGTAAACAAGTTCTCAGCTTCTTTTTGCAGAGAAAACAACTTTTTACACAAAAGCATGGCTTTCACCTGTGAATTTTGGAGCTTTGATAAGACGGAGGTTTATTCCTGAGGTCGGCCTGTTAGCTTAGCTCGTAGCTTAGCTTCTCAGCTTAGCTTCTTTTAACGATCGAAAAACACGATTTTGGACGATTAAAACAGATTTTAAACAGCAAAAAGAAATGGAGGGTAAATGAAAATTAGGTTGATAATTTTCATTCATCATGTGATTAATTGATTTATTGTTTATCGCGACATATGATGTCGGTACTAGCTGTCAAACACCTACCCTGAGCCAGAATATCTGACTGCACATCTCCATCGTAGTTCTTACAGGCCCAAACAAATCCTCCCGAGGACTTGAGGACCTGGGCCACCATGTCGTCAATGAGTCGGTGCTCGTACCAGATCTTCAGCTTGTCGAACTCGGGCTTGTATGTCCTGAAGGAAAATAAATAATTGAAACATAGGCAGGTAAAATCAGATGACTGGCACTTTTTTAGATGATCGCAAAGCAAAACTTTGAGATTGACCCGCGCAAAAATAGGAGTTCTCCTTGATGCGGCGCTTTGCGCACCGAGTCAACGTGCTTCTTACGTCTCAAAGATTTCCTGGAAGATGTCTTTGAATCGGCCGTCGTAGGCCTTCAGGATGGTGTTCTTGGTGCTCATGTACAGAGGCCACTTCTTCTGGATGGCATACTGGAAGCAGCTGTGAGCGAAGCCACTGATGGACTGCACAAAGACGAGGCATTTCCACAGACAGTCAGAGAGCGAACACAGACATTTTTAAGCAGATTTGATCATTTTGGTCTCCATTTAAAAAAATAGCTAACCTCATCGGTGTTGTACATTCCCATCCCACAGCCCCCAGCGGTGAAGTTGTACACCTCCCACTCCTGCTGCTTGCTCCCATCACTCGGGGAAAAAACTAGCTTAAACTTGCCGGGCTTGTCGACAACAAAGTCTGTGGCTCTGTACTGTTAAAATTTAACATTAGTACAAAAGGACGCTCATCCTTGAAACTGGGAAAATAACAGCCATCTGTATCAATACCTGATCACCAAACGCATGTCTGCCAATCGTTATGGGTTGTGTCCAACCAGGAACGAGACGGGGAATGTTCTTACAAAGGATTGGCTCTCGAAAAACTGTGCCGCCCAGGATGTTCCTGATGGTTCCGTTGGGACTTTTCCACATCTTCTTTAGTTTAAACTCTAAAATAAGAAAAGGCGAAGGCTATTTGATGATGTAACCATGCCATGCACGAGTCAAGTGATCAAATAATAACCCCAAAATTCAAAATGATTTGTACATGTTCGGCAAAGACTACCACAGATTACATACCATAGAAAAGTCAGACTTACCTTCAACTCTGGCTTCGTCAGGGGTGATTGTGGCGCACTTCACAGCCACATTATATTTCTTGGTTGCCAGAGCGGAGTCAACGGTGACCTGGTCGTCGGTTTGGTCTCTGTAGGGCAGACCCAGGTCGAAATACTTCAGCTCTACGTCCACGTTTGGCAAGATGAGCTGAGGAAGGTGACGGCGGGTTATTTGTGTAAAAGAAACACTGCAGAGCAACCTCACGCTCGCTCATAAGATAAACCAAAACAGCTACTTTTCCCCTCCGTCTACCTTTTCTTTGATGAACTCCCAAATAATACGAGTCATTTCATCTCCGTCCATCTCCACCACCGGCTTGTCCACCTTGATGCGCCTTGTTGAGTCTGCAAAAAAATTAAAATAAATGAGTGCTGAAAGTGGGCGCTTAGTAAAAGCTGTCAATTGTTAAAAAACATTTATTGGAAACAATTTTAATTTCTTTATTTAACATTACAGCTGTTAGCTCTCTGCGTCCAAAGATTTCTAATGTTTATTTTTAACCCCAGCATCCCTGTCATATAGATTTCTATGTTTCATAAATCTATTATAAAGACTCAGCTACTAGGGAGCACAAGCCAGTGTATCTGTTTTGCTGGTCCCAAGCCTGGGTAAATGGTGAGGGTTGTGTCAGGAATGGCATCCGAAATTTTGCCAGAATTATAATGCAAGTTCATCAAAGTGAAACTATACCAGATCAGTCAAGGCCCCGGTTAACAACGACCGCCACCGGTGCTGTTGACAAACAGGGTGCCGGTAGAGGGAGAAGAGGAAAATCAAGAATGTAGGAGTGAGGGTGGCAACTCCAAATGTGGGAACAACAAGCAAAGAGAGGTGGTTCATATGATGCTGAGAAGGAAGGTAGATGTTTTATGTGTCCAAGAGACCCAGTGGAAGGGCAGCAAGGCTCGCAGCATTGGAGCAGAGTTTAAACTGTTTTACCATGGTGTGGATAGAAAGAGAAATAGAGTAGGGGTGGTCCTGAAGGAGGAGTTGGTAAAGAATGTAGTAGAGGTGAAAAGAGTGTTATATAGGGTGATGTGTCTGAAGGTAGAAGTTGAAAGTCTGATGCTAAAATTGTGGTTATGCTCCACAAGTTGGATGTGACGTGGAGGAGATATATACATTTTGGAAGGATCTGGATGAAGTGATGGAGTATTTTCAGGAGGAGAGAGATGGTGCTCGGAGCAGACCTGAATGGACATGTTGGCGAAGGAAACAGAGGGGATGAGGAAGTGATGGGTAAGGTTGGTGTCAAGGAAAGAAACCAGGAAGGACAGATGGTGGATTATGCAAAGAGAACGAAAATGGCTGTAATCAACACTTCTTTCCAAAAGAAGGAGGTGACCCGTACGAGTGGAGGAAGGAGAACGCAGGTCGATTCTGTGTAGAAGAGCTGTTGCTGCCAAACACTGTGGCCTTGGGATTATATGAGGTCTCTGATAACAGTTATTACCTGGTTGAACCTGGATACCTGTGGACTCAGACCCAGCAGGATGCAAATGTTAAGGTGTGTTAACTGCTTTGTTAACCGCATGCTCCTAAAGCCGTGAGGAAACATAATAAAGTTGCAGATCCAGTGATAAACGCTTTGGACCTGGCAGGACGTGTGAGTGATTCATCAATGGCTTCAGGCCAAACAGTCACTTCCTATAATACTGTATATTTTTATTTATTTATCTACAGTATTTTATACATTTATCGACGCGCGTGACCTTGTTCTTCCTGCGAGCCTCGCGCATTCTGAGTCACTCTGTTGTGATTTTGAGTAAACAAAAACAAACAAACCAAAAAAAAAAAAAAAAGAAAAAAGAAAGTTGAACTTACAGTTTCTCTTTGGTCTGTGCTGGTAAAGGACTGGTGAAACCACGGCGGGGTTCGGGCCAGCCCAGGCTGAGCTCCTCCACGCGCTCGTTAGAGCCTTCAGGTGACGCGCCATGTTTCCACGGGACTCCTCACGGTCACGAACGTGGCAACTGGACCCGGAGCCTCTTTAATGATGAATGAAGAGCGACGCTGCAGAGCCAAGTTTGGAACTAGTGACGCAACGAGAGCTGTGCAGTACGGCAGGCCGTTGTAACATATAATCAAATCCATCAGTTTCTGTTTTGGCAAACGTTAAGACATTTTTTACTCAACCAAATAAAAGTCATTTAAAGTAACGTCCCTACTAGTAGAAATTATATTTTAAGTTTTATTCAGCTTTTTTGTAACTTAAAAGGACATAATAATGTCATAACACTTTACAAGAAACAATGTTTTTTTCTCATAATGGTCAGTGTGTCCTTAAATTAAAAAGTGGTAAGGAAAATTGGTGAACTGTTTCCAGCTGCAATGTGCATTTGTTTAGCTACGTTTCCTGTGCTTTGTTTATGTTGAATACGTACCCACAAGTTGCATATCAGCATACTGTTTCTGGAATACCACATCTTTCAAACCTCATTGTCTGATATGCAACACTTTATATTATAACATAAATATTATAGAATCACTGCACTTTGAGGAGGTTCTTTCAAAAATTATATCCTTCTACATGGAAGCTGTTAGACTCGTGAATCCCTAACCAGGAAAATCACTGTAAGGGAAATAAAAATCACTGTAATTGGTGATATGTGACTTATCCATGCTGCTGATTTCTTGCCTTTAAGCTGCTGTATTCTCACAACAGACTCATGTTCAGGTTGATAGAAAAGCCAGAGATCGTGCACCAAAGAGCTTGTGTTGCAGTTTTTCCCCCCCTCATGATTCCATAATTTTTTTTTTACCTCTACTTGACCAAAATCAAAAAACAAATGTGACAAAAACTTATACATTTATTTATTTATTTAAATTCTATATTTGAGCTGCGGTGGCTCAGTTGGTAGAGCTGTTGTCTCTCAAGAAGGTCGCCAATTCAAATCCTGGCCGTGGGCCTTTCTGGGTGGAGTTTGCATGTTTTCTCCAGGTACTCTGGTTTCTCCCACAGATCAAAAACTTGCATGTTAGGCTGAATGGTAACTCTAAATTGTCTCTAGAGCGAACGGTTGTCTCATTTGTCTCTATGTGTCCCTGTGATGGACTTGTGATCTGTCCACCAGTGCCTCAGTATCTCAGTGAAAGACAATGGATAGATGGAATATTGAAAAAAGACAGCTGTGTGGCACGTCTGATCTATTTTATTACACAGAACTAACGATGTGAAAGAACATCCTCCAAGCAGGGCATAAGCAAACTAAGCGCCTGCTTAGTGCCTCAGGGCCACTAGGGGGCACCCTAAGTTTGTGAAGTATCGAGGAAGAAGTAACATAAACAGGTCAAATGTGTGGGTAAACGTTGTTTAATATTTTAAGTTCAGCTTTTGCAAATTGTTGCATACATTTACATAGTTTTAAAAACTAATTAGTCAACTTTAAATTAAAATTTTAAACCATATTACATGGCTTCAGGTAATTGTTTGTTTACATTAAGTATTTCATTGATATTTTATTTTCTTTTTTTGCACAATTTGTTATTTTTATGCATCTAAGTGATTTGTTGTTCGTTATTGATCTTGCACTAAAAATTATTTAGAACATTACTGTTTTTTTATTTTTTATTTTGTTACTTTTAGTACCACACACATAGGATAATGTAAGCAAGGCTGTCAGAGTTGCAATGAGTTTATGTTGGTAAATGATCTGATCATATGACTGTTGATTGCAGTCCACAATATTAGCAGAAGTTAAAAAGGGGCACAAACCAAATATAGCTTAAGGCTTGGGCCAGCACTGCCTCCAACTGCGGTGATCCCATGTTTTTTACATGGACTGTAGTTCAGGGTAATTTTTTATAGGTTCGATTTCAGTTTGCAATGAGAACCTTTAATGACCAAACTGAATGTGTACATCCAGTACTACTATGTAATTCAAAAAGCACTTTTGACATATTCTGAAAGACTTTCTTCTTATACAGTGTATAATTTATATAAAAATATTTGTAATTGTGTGTGTACATATTTGACCACATCTGTATATAAATACAGATATCCATGCCTATGTCAGAGCCCCTCTTGTTTTTCACAAAACAAAAATAATCATATTGTTCTATTCATGTTCCACTTTCAATGAGTGTGTTTGGTCAAATGTATCATAGCAATATCTGGAATTTTCTTTCTTTTCTTTTTTTTTTTTACCAGTAAGTTGTGGACATCCATATTGAAGTCTATTTATTATATGATAAGCTTGCTTGACATACAGTGACATGAAAAAACGTTTCACCATAATAGATCAATAAGAAGGGCTTTGTCCTCAAACTCAACTTTAACCTACATTCCTCTTTTTTATGCTACATTAAAAAAACTGGTAAAGACTATTGAACTTCTACCAAGATAATCACAGAACATGATTAATCTGGCGTTTTCACCGTCTTCAAGCCTGTGTAGTAGAAGAGCATAATGAAGTGGGCGAAAGCAGAAGAGATTTTGCAAAAAAAAAAAAAAAAAAAAAATTAAAGTTTTGATTAAACAAACTAAAATAAAAATACTCATGATGCGTTTAGATGCAGTTTTTGCTGGACTGAAGGAAAAAGCTCCCAAAATGAGACAAGAACCCATTCGGTAGTTACACAGAGCTCAAAGTTCAAAACAAATAAATGTCAAATGGACAAACAAACTACTGCCAGACAATATAAACAAGTTTTTTTTTTATTCTGTTCCAAAGTTTTCCAGCTACAAAGACTGATAAGACAAACTTGGTGCAGCTAATCAACTTGCTCCCTTTTCATCATGTCAAACAACAAAAAAGCTAAAAAAAAAAAAAAATTAAATCCAACATTAAAAACAAACATTTAAATAAAACACTAAGAAAAAAAAAGGACAATTAATCTCAAGGCATTTGTTTAATGAGACAGACACAAAAGAAACATTTGTCTTTAAATCCTGTGACCGTTTGGAACAGATTAAAGTAACATTCAGAAACAATCGCTCTTTGGTTTCTACTCATGTGCCACAATCTTCCCTGTAACAGCTGCAACATAACGGCCATTAACGTCCCAGTATAAAAGGCAGAATGGGAAATGAACCAGTACATTAAATTAATGCTGGCTCGTGTTTTAGCTTAGTCATAAACAAGAGAGGAGTAAACCTGTCTGTCGGTGGTTCCTTTAACTTCAGTTTATGAACAAAAAGGAAATGTAAAATGAATTTCAAGTTTATTGAGAAATTATGGACAGAAAAAGATCCTTAAACCATCTGTTCAGTCATGTATGTTAAAAAAGAAAACCTTTGTACTTCTATTCCCATTCACTCCGTCAAACCTTCACGTGTTTGCTACAGGGTAGCGGAGCTCAAAGCGGTGGCCACGGAGCCTTTCTTGTCGGTGAAGAAGCTCTTCAGCAGCATGACTTGACCGATGCTGATGGTAAACAACAGGGCGGTCTCCCCGATGGACCAGTACGTCACCCTCTGAAGGAGGTGCTCCGCCTTGGTGCGGTCCTGCGCCTCTCTGAGTCTGTACCACGTCTGCGACTCGGCCACCACCTTCAGGATCTCATGAATGGCGACGCAGGACGACTCCAGCTGAAGGCAGAGCGACAAGAAAACGGGTTTACTACCAACTCCAGGGCATAAAAATAAACTGTTCTGCAAACACAGATCATCCTGCTCTGATGCAAAGTCCTGAGGGGACACAGAATTTGGGTCTTTTTGTATTATTTAATGAGAGGCCACCCAAAAAAGGGTTTGGATTACACTGAAGATTGCAGTTCCAGCTTTATTTACAGAACCATGTGTTGCAGACATAAAGGACATTTGCATGGACAAATAATAAAATCAGGCTGGGTTTGATTAAATATTCAGTTTACAGCACCCCATTCTGCAGCTGCATGCAGTACTTGGATGTCCAGGTATAAGATACAGAGGGACATGTCCAAAGGTCCCCTGTTCATGAAATGACAGGTCAGGCAGTATTTAGTTTGATTGTTGTTGTTGATGTGGGGATATTATCATTATTATTATTATTATTATTATTATTATTATTATTATTATAGTACAGTAAGGTCTCCATCACCAATGACCTACATTTTTGGTCCAGTTGGTTGTTTAATGAATAGTATTTCATGTTGTCATGAAAGGCAGACAGTCATGTAATTATCTGTGTGTGCTTGTTTGTCTGTCTGTCCATTTGTTAACAAAATATCCCATGAACCAGAGGGCGGATTTTAATGACACTCTCTGAAATTAATCATTAAAAGCACATCCACAAGTGATTAACTTTTAAGTCAACTAAATCCAAGATGGATGCCACAGCTAACCACCCTTAGCGAGCTCAAGTTTGGTGTGTTAGCACCTGCAGCACATACTTCAAGCTCCAACAGATCAAGGAAGATCGTAAGTTTCAAACTTTAGCGGGCGAGGCAGCCTTCAAGGAAAACTACTTTCATTTATTCTAGCCATTCTGATAAATCTATATTTTAGACAAAATAAAAACCATGTAAGACGAAAAGTGAGCAGAAGGTGTGTCATGTATTCTGTAGCATGCTAAAATATTATCACACATAAACTGTAATGATGTTTTTTTAAGAGATACGTTAAAGTAACTCTGTCTCCACCCAGTGGACTTCACTTAAACTGTTCTACAGATACTGGTTGGTCCACGTGTGTACTGCATAGTGGGGAACCGGATGAGGCCCTTTGCATGAAGGACGATATGTATCTCAAAAAAAAAAAAAAAAAAAAAAAGGATAACCTGACTGAACATTGTTGGATTATTTACCTGGATTATTGAGCATGAACCTTGCTGTCTAGTGATACTGTCCCGCTCAACATCTCATAAACCAATAATAAATATTGCTGCGGTAACTCCTTAAACTGGGTAATACTTAAAGTTAAAACGAAGTCTAATTGCTCCTTTTTCCTCAGTACATGCACTAAAACGGTGGCTCTGCTTCTTTAGACCCAGCCCTTTCGATGACAATATGAAAACGTGTCCTCTGCAGGTGTGTTACGAACCTGAGTCAGAGCTGTGCTCCTGCTCATGCTGTCCAGAAGAGGGGCCTCCTCTCCATGGCGGAAGTACAAGTACACAATTTTGTGTGTGAAGGTGGAGAACTCGTTGCTGAAGCAGACTTTGTAGACCCCCTTCTTAGTTGTGGTGTGAGAGAAGCTGTCATACTGCTTCTTCTTTTCATTGTACAAGACATTGTTATGGGGATCAGTGACGAGGCAGTCCACATCGTAGTTACCTCCTGAGATGACCTGGGGGAGAAAACACTTGTTGACAACAAATGCAGCTTAACACAATGTGAAATTTGACATATTTGTACACACATGGACGATGAACTGTCAACTATTTTAAATAAACAAACACTAATATTTCTTGAATTTCAAGAGAAAGAGCTAAACAACAGCGAAACGTTGAAATTGAACAAGTATGACAGCATCTTAGCTCACTTGGAAGTCCATGTCAAACTTCACATTCGCGTCCATGTCCTCGTAGAAACATTGTTTATGCTTGTCAGGAAGCTCAAATGTTAGCTCTGTTGCTAACACCACGAACACACGCAGCAGCAAGCAGCTCAGCCCCAGGTAGAGCATGATGAAAACACTTTAACAGCGCAGAAAGCCGCAGAGAAACCTGCTGGTTCTCTGTTGTTGTTCGCAGGATGGAAGATGAGACGACTTAGCTCTGACGTGGCGCGAGCGCAGAGGACTTCCGGTTTGTTTGTTTATTCTCTTAACAGTTTTAGTCGAAATTGTAAAATTTTATAACTAATTTCCAGTAAAGTCCTCCTAACCAATGCTATTAATAATACAAATAAATAAATTAATGAAGTTAAAAAAATGACAAAATTCCAACAGATGTGGAAGCCGTTTGAGCATCACAAGTTTCAAAATAAGGTCACGATGTTTAATCGTTGAGAAGTTAGTCTACGGGAAACACGAGTTTTAGGTACATATATAAGGTAAAATACATAAAAATTAGACATTAAATTGTATCTAATGATCTTATATAGTAAAAATTGGACTTATAGACTAATAAAACACTATGAAACGCTGAAAACTACTTTCGGTTTCTATGGCAACGCAAGAAACTGAAATTGGAGTCTTATTCTGAAACATCTAGACACGACGACTTCACTTCCGGCTGTATCTTCACCTTGACACAAAGTAACATAACCAAGTACAAACGGGGAAGAAATGTCATTTCAGGTCGTTTCCATTTAAATTACCTAATATTTTTTTAACAAACGAGACAGCGTCCGAGTAAAAGGGCAGATATTTTGAAGCTGAAGTTTACAGGAATATTTAATTGCACTTATTTGAGAGTTGGCTAATAGCGTGAATATGCAAAACTACGCAGAGACTGTTAAGGACTTTGTAGAGAACCATGCGACTGGGCTCACAGCAGCATTTGTGACAGGTACGTTGCTTTAATGATTACATTGTTTTATATAAACTGTGTTTTGTTACATTTTACATGTTATGAAATCAGTAATAACTGGCTGCTACTGCAAACGTAGTTATAAACCTGTTTTTTATTCTTAACTCGGATATTACAGGTTAAAACCTGTATTGCAGGTAATTAGCTTAGTCTGTTGTTTAGACATGTTGCTAATAATGATTCTAAATATTAAAGTAGAACACTAGCATGAGTACACTTAAATAAACATCTGTACAGAAAACTTTTTTAGTATTTTATAAACATAAGCACTCTGCTCACCAATATGAAGTTCAGTCCATTAACTATAAACTCTTTAGCAAGGCTCTCTACAGGTTACACCAAATTCTGTGACCTATCATATTCTGTGACCACAGGGGGCGACAGCACATTCAATTGCTGCTGTTTAAACATTTAAATCCAAAATTACTGTTTAATAAATCTGTAAAAGATTAATAAATGTTTACAAGGGCTTTGTTCTAACAATGTAATACCTTCTTTTAATACCCTAAGCTTAATGTAATTTCCCATAAATATTATCACAGTTCATCACAACTATGTTTTTGGAGTTCTGCCACTTCCTCACTATAATCTAGGGGCATTTAACATAACATGGGACCCTCAAATTGCCAGTTTCACCGAGGTCACACAATATGATACCCATCATAATCTGTGACTTTACTGTAATTTCCCATAAATATTATCACAGTTCATCACAACTATGTTATGTTAAATGGTACAGATTTATTAAACAGCAATTTTGGGTTTAAATGTTTAAATAACAGCAATTGTATGCGCTGTCGCCCCCTGTGGTCTTAGAATAGGATAGGTCACAGATTTTGGTGTAACACCTGTTCATGAACATGACATCAGATTCATAGAAACTCTGGGATTTTAAAAGACAGCAATAACAAACTGTTTTGCCCTATTAGATGTCACTGTTTGTCTTTTGTAAACAGCGTTAACGTGTTGGTTTTTTCTGTCAGGGGTAGGTGTGTTGGCCTTCCGAAGATGGATGGCAGGCGTAGTGTGTCGGAGCAAGGTCAGGCTGGATGGCAAAACGGTCCTGATCACAGGAGCTAACACTGGCATTGGGAAGGAGACCGCCATGGACATGGCTCAGAGAGGTGAGAGTGAAGATAGACTACACTTCTGCTGCTTTTAACCATTAGAAAAATTTAATTTGATTGCTACATGTGCATTAAAGTGAGCAATGTTTAAAGAATAAAGCAAAACTTGAATACAAATAATTATTTACAGTAATATAGCTTACGTCAGTGTGTCTCAGATTTTAAATATAGTGGTATTAAGTATTAAATATTGTCTCTGGAGTCAGTATTTTGCTATAAAGAGCACACACATTATATATTTATTTATTTATTTGCTTGGGTCAAGGGGCCAGAGTAATCTTGGCCTGCAGAGATATGACCAAAGCCCGGATCGCAGCAGATGAGATTCGTCAAAAGAGTGGGAATGGCAACGTGACCGTGAAGAAACTGGACCTCGCCTCCCTGCAGTCTGTCAGAGACTTGGCCAAAGATGTCCAGGAGAATGAGGACCGCTTGGATGTCCTGATCAACAATGCAGGTGTGCAGTTTTCTCCTCCTTCATTCTGCAGCAATGATGGGTTTTCTCGTTGGTTGGACATTTTTGAAAAGCAGAATAAATAACATGAATTTGAGGTAAACTTTTATCATATCAACTGGTTAGTTTATAACTATTTTTTACTTTTATCTTGTTATTGTTGTATTATTATTAGGCATAATGATGTGTCCTAAGTGGAAAACCGAGGATGGTTTTGAAATGCAGTTTGGTGTGAACCACTTGGGACATTTTCTCCTCACCAACTGTCTCCTTGATTTGCTGAAGAAGTCTGCTCCAAGTCGCATTGTCGTTGTCTCAAGCCTTGCACACGAGAGAGGTAAAATGTTATTTTATCTCTTTTTTTTATATACATAATGATTATTCCAACTGCATATAGCAGTCATTCATGAAGTATTTTATCAGTAACTTATTCATATGTGAATGAAGTTTTGTAATGAAACCATCCCATGCAGGTCAAATACATTTTGATGACATTAACCTTGATAAAGAATACAAACCAGAAGAGAGCTACTACCAAAGCAAGCTGGCAAATGTTCTCTTTGCCAGAGAACTGGCTGCAAGACTGCAAGGTATTTTCCAGTGTACAGTCATTTATTTATTTATTTTTTTTATGTAGCATTGTTAAAAGCACATGCACTATATAATGCATGTTGTGTTTCATTTCAGTTCTCTGTGATTCTCAGTGTATTTTTCTCAGTGTGATGTTGCATGCCTGGTGGCTAACATTGATCTGATGGACCTCTCTCATTAGGCACCGATGTGACCGTGTACAGCCTTCACCCTGGGGTCATCCGCACAGAGTTAGGCCGCCATATGTTTCAAAGTGTGGCTCTGTGGAAGAGGATTTTGTTCTCAGCCTTTGTATTTTTAATTAAAAGTCCATGGGAAGGAGCCCAAACCACCATCTACTGCGCTGTGGACGAGAGTGCTGCAAACCAGAGCGGCCTCTACTACAGGCAAGTACACCTGACCACAAACAGGAAGTGTATGAACTGGAATTTTAACATTTTGTTTTTATCCGAATGAAATAAAATAAAATGAAGGTAAATTTAGTTGATTGTCACAATTGTTACATTTTTATCTGCAAAGTAGATGATTCTAGTAATTTATTGCAAGGTGTAGTGGTGGGCATAACCAAAAACATTAGCTTCGCTTACGTTAAACCGCTAAACGCGTACAAAAACATCGCAGAAGCTGAACCACTCACTGCTCAGATGACTGTCAGTCTGTGTCACGTGCCTTTGTCTCTTTCTAGCTAAAGCTGCGTCGACCAATCACGCCTTGTCACGTGTACATGTCGTGCACCTAACGAATGCGTCTAGACATGCCCACAACACACATGAACAAGCTCGTGAATTTTGTTAGCAGACTTAAAGTTGGCTAACTCTTAATTAGCAGAAGCTCATTTCACTGATTTCCAAAGTTAGCAAAAATGCTAATCCACTAAACAAAAGATTTGCTTGGCTATTAGCGGTTAGCAGATTAGCGGAACTGTGCCCACTACTGGTGTATGGTTTATTTCACACTCTGTCAACTGTATGCCACACATCGTTGCTGACATTTTGTTATTTCTCTGTTCAGTGATTGTGCCCTGAAAACACCGGCACCTCAGGCTCTGGATGATGCTGCAGCCAAGAAGCTGTGGGACCTCAGTGCCTCCATGGTTGGACTGGCTTAAACACAGGAGCCTACGGAGCTTCTACTGCCATTCCTGCTGTAGAGTTAGTATTTTTGTTTATTTGCATGAATAATGCACTGAAATCCTTCATTATAGTCCAGCAGGCTGAAGGGTTTTACTTTACATTACCCAAGATTTATCATGAGGTCAATTATTCAAGAGCTAAAATATTTTGCACTATTTACTCTTTCTCCATCTGTATAACATGTATCACAGCTTTGTCTTGTTCTATTCTGCACACTTTGTGATTTATTCTACAGTTATACCATACCATACCATTTTATTTCTAGAGCACTTAAAACAGCGACAAGGCCAACCAAAATGCTGATTATGTCTTCGTTGTGCTGGATGTGCCTGTTCATACATCTTGTAGGCTGAATACATTGTTCCCATTAAGACACAAGACGCGTAAAGGCTTTAAAATGCTGCATTTATTCATAGTACTCAACATTTGCGATTTGTTCACTGAAGTTAATACTTGTTCAAGGAATTTGTATCAATGTGTCACTAAAGTGATGAAATCATTTGAAGCAAATCAAAAGTTTTATATAAAAGAAGTGCCCTTTGATCCGCCCTGATTGTGGTGTTTGATTTTAATTTTTAATGTGTCAAGAGGAGTAGGATCCTCTTTGAGGAGTAGTGTGTGTGTGCGTGTGAGCCTTCAAGGCTTAGAGCTGTTATGGGAGGCACAAAAAAGAAGACTTGTCAGCTCACTGAGCAGCACCCTTGTGTAAGAGAGTTTTAGATCCAGGATGATCTTTGCATGTCTTGTTACTCTAATTTTTTATTTTTATTTTCTTTTTTTCTTTTTTTTAAGAGGACCTGTTGGTGAATGTGTCCAGTGAATGACAACTCATAATGGACTAAATGTGCAACAAGAAGTTTGATATTCTTATCAATAAAAATTTGATTAAAAGTAGCTTTTTTTAAATTTTATTTATTTATTTTGTCAGTTTTTACCGATGTGTGAAAATAAGAACAGTTTCAAAGGTAGGGTTTCTACAAAGTTATTACAGTACTGTATATACATTTAAAGAGGACTTCATATAAAGGTGAAATAAATGAAAGTTATATTTTTTGTGCAGCATTTTAAGCTGCAGCATGATGTTGGTTTGAGCTCCTAATGTGTTGCTCAGTTATTTAAAAAATAAAAGATTCCCTAAAGTTATTAAAAAAAATCACAAACTGCTCAGATGCTTGGGAAGATTTCTGACCATAAAACCAAAAACACAGAAAACATACCCAGTAAGTTTCTTTTCGCATATCAGAACGAAGTCTTTGTCCATTTCAATGTTATCAACATTTTTCCTAATATTTTACATCTGTAGATACTATTTATAGTCTTTGTTGAGTTATAATCTACACGTATAGCTGTGTTAGTTGAAACAACAACTCTTTGGCCTAGAAGTGATGTTAATATGACAGTTCATCACATTGAACTCACCCTATTAATCACTTCACATACCGGTTATTCCATCCACAGCGTACAGTTAATTACATTTTTCTTGCTGTATCATGTCAGGTTGTTCCAGAAAATAAAATGTTTGAAATTTTCAGGTTAGTTAGAACACTAGAAAAGCTCTAAATTTTAGCAAAATTGTTGATTCAAGAACAAAGTGTTTGAGTTTAACACATTAAAAAGCTTAATCGTTAAACATGTAAAAAAAAAAAAAATCAATAAACAGCTTTGGTCAACTTGTTCAACTGCAAAATACACACTCCACATAACGACCAACGAACCCAGTAAGTGTTAAAATGTGTCCACAATCTCGGTGTTGGCTCTTCAGGACCGGTCGGTAATGTCATGCACATGCCCTTATCAGTTCTCCGTCCAACGGATCCAGAATCTATAGCTGGGCTGGAAAAGTGATAAGGAGATGTGAGCGACCACAGCAACTCTGCATCCGTCTACACGGCACCAAACCAAACCGTGACAAAGAGCTCTTTAGTTCATGAACCAACATGGCATGAGAGAATCTGCAGAATCTTTTCTAGATCCCAACCGGTGCTTTCATAAAGCTGTCATCTCTTTCCTCCCACTTCCAGCCTTGAAACAAGGAAGTTCCTGTGGTTCAGGGTAGGTTTGTTCCTGAATGTCCCACCTTTCAGCCAGCAAAGACGTAAACCATCTTTGCCCGCTTCTCAGATCCACAAGCGTTTAAGAGACTAGCCACACTCTTAACAACCAGGCCCAGTTGGTTCCAGCAGCAGCCCTGTACTGGTTGACAGAATTTTAAGACACACCCCATTGATGAGTTTTATTCCACCGGAGCCCCGCCTGGCTCAGGGAGATCTCTCCTCTGCCATTGGTCTGTGCTCAGAACTCGCCATACCTGCCCCCTGGCTTTTGAGGACGTGAGCCACAGAGTTTGTGTAGTCGTCAGTCACGTGGGAGATCAGTCAGTGGGATCCAAGAGCCCGGGTTTGGAGGGGTGTGCTCCCCACAGGTGTGGCTGTGAAGTACATTCCAATATGTGCATACCTGTCAGCTTCTCTGGTATTTATCTGCTCCTAGAATGTAAGACCACTGCTGACCTCTTTCATCCTCTTGGGGCCCAAACGGAGGGAGAAGGAAATAACTGTTGTTTCACGTGTGCACACACATATGAGTAATTTTATCCCTGCACTGTTTGTCTTTTCTGGTTTCCTTTAAAGTGCGCTGCTTCCTTCTCATGCCGCTGGCGTCCGTTCAACAACAGTATCATGTACGAAACAAAGCCAATAGCTTAACGCAAAAGACAAAGTTCACTTTGTGCCTAAAAGTAAAGTGTGAACCAGAGACTGGAGGAACTGTGACTTTTCATGAGTGCTGCAACGTGACAGAGGGAGCTTAGTGATTTCTAGGAACAAGCGCAGAATTTCAACATACACCCTGACAATATGGCATTGGTTAGTACAGGTGCAGGCAGTGGCATGTACTTATCCCCCCTCAGTAAAGAACTTGAGATCATCTGCACTTGTTTTCTCCCTCTGGAGATCATAAAGCCTCTCAGAAAATTCTTCTTGTCTGCCCGTTTGGTATGCAGGTGTACTGATCCAGTCATATTCCTCATGCCTTTCTTCTTCTTGCCCTTCACTTCTCTGTCTCAGTTTTACTAGAGTACAGAGGTGAACATCGTATGCCTCAGGCAGGTGTGAAAATGCAGATTAGCTGCTTTTTGTAGGCCTACAACGGCACGGAGAACACGGGCTCATGCCGTGACTACCTGTGAACGAGTCTGTGCCTGCGCTGAGCTGAGTCAGAGCCGCCACAGTGACTAAGGTGCTCTCCGTTGCCAGTCTTTCATACACACAGTGCAGCTACAGGCTTCATTAGTCACTTCAGCCATTAGACGTGCTGCCTGTGAATAAAACCATACAAAAATACTGTACGTAAAATAATGGCAGAATGAAAATCTCATTTAAGACCCCTACAGTTACTGCCATCGAAAGTGTTCTGACCAGCCTGGTTATGTATGAGGAACATCTGAGGGCCCTAAGTACCACAACATCAGCAATAAACCTGTTGGCCTCAGTGCGGTCTAATAGATTGAGCTTTCTTCCTGAAGCTGGCATCAGATTGGTTTGGAGACCAAGTGAACTCCTCCAACTCTCTAATGTGCATGAGTGTGCAGTTTTGTTTCAGGTTACATGGTGGAGACCAATTTTGCAAAATAACTCCTACATTGTGGGAACCAACTGTTCCTTATGGGGCCCAAAGGAGCAGTCTCGTTGGTGGGTTAGGGTTAAGTTTAGGGTCAAGGTCATAGAAGTGAATGAAAAATGAATGGAAGTCAATGCAAAGTCCCTGTAAAGGTAGAAAGACGAACGTGCAACATTGCACCAAACCACATCTGTGACAACTAATATAACTAAAATATTAACTTGTGACACCTAATATGTTTATTGTTCATTGCTGATGCACTATGTGAACTGTATCATGTTACAGTATCCATCTACCTTACCATCATAATTCAATCTCAATGTTACTGCATGTGCAATAAACTGCCACACAACCTGTGTAGTATATGTTAATTATGTGATATATATATATATATATACAGTATATATACAGTATATATGTATATG
>JARVLU010000599.1:17694474-17704916 GCA_031762415.1 Simpsonichthys santanae | reverse complement strand
TTTATTGTTGGATGTAACTGGGACCCTGTGTACATAATTTTGTTTCATCACATGTACCACATGTGGTGCAAATGACAGTAAAGATTCTCTGATTCTGATTCTTTGTTCTCAGGCCGTGAATGCAACAGGTCCAGGACAGAAACCCAGACATCCTTCTCTGGGTGGGGTAGATCTGCTGACTTGGGATCAGAAAGTTGCGGTTCGACTCCCAGCCAGGCCCACATGTCGCGGTGTCTCTGAGCAAGACACCCAATCCCTATTCCTCCTGGGCACCCACATAGCTGCCCACTGCTCCACCTGGGTGTATCTCATGCGTGATGGGTTAAATGCAGAGAACTAAGTTTGTCATTGGGAACATACAATGATGACAATCTCAAACTTCCCTTCCCAAGCGACAATTTTCAGCTCTTTGTTGGGGGGGGACACTGATGCGTTCCCAGATCAGAGAAGATATAAAGTCCCTCCAGCAATTCTTCAGAGCCTCTTACCAGAACATGCTCAGAAAACCTCCACAGGGAGGCGTCCAGGAGGCATCCAATCAGATGCCCAAACCATTTTAACTGACTAGTTTCTATGCAGAAGCAATGGATCTACTCCGAGCTCTCCCCTGGTTGATAGCGCTCTTCACCCCATCTCCAAGGCTGAGCCCCACCACCCTATAAAGAAGCTTGATTTCAGCTGCTGGTTTGGATCTTGTTCTTTTGGTCATGAGCCAAATCTCAGGACCACAGGGGGTTGGAACATGTAGACCAAGCTTTGCCTTTTGACTCAGCTCTTTCTTCACCACAACAGACTGAAGCTACGCCCTCATTACTGAGAACGAGGCCCCAATGCATCAATCCATCACCCGCTTCATCCTACCATCACCCAAGACGCCCAGATACTTGAACTCCTTTACCTGAGGAAAAAGGAGTGTTCCACCTTCCTGTCAAGAACTATGGCCTCAGACTTAGAGGAACAGCCGCTTCACTGTGAACGGCCTAGTACAAGATCAGGGTCAACAGTACTACATCATCTGCATAAAGCAGAGATGAGAGCCTGAGGTTCCCCCTCCTCTCCTCAACTGCACCTCCAGATGGTGGCATGGCCAACAGGTTCAGAACGAGGAAGTCCAACCCGCTCCCAGAATGAGCTCCAGTTTGTCTCAAGAATGTGGACTCAGCTCCTGCTTTGGTTCTACAGGGACCGGATAGCCCTTTAAAGCAACCAGATCACGTGACTGCGCATCCTCCTCGCGCGAGGGGCAGGACGCCGTTGCGCGCTCCGTGCACGCAGACAGTTGGGTCCTCTCCTCATCATGCTCGTGAAGCCTCCTCTCTGACACTGCGCGTGCAGCTCGCCCGCAGCAGAGCTCGGAGCAGACGAATATAGCGCGCGCGCGTCAAACGCCGCGGCGGCCGCCTTGTGCGCGTGGAGATGGGCGCTCGGGAGTGGGCTGCTGCCCGCCAAGTGTGACGGCGTTGCGGAGTGAAGGAGCGCGAGGTGAGAGGATGTAAGACCCCCCCCCCCCTCCCCACCACCTCCAACATGCAGAAGGGGATGAGGCTGAACGATGGACACGTCACGTATCTCGCGCTTCTGGCCAAGAAGGACGGCACGAGGCGAGGCTTCCTGTGCAAGAAGAGCTCGGACAACACGAAATGGCACGCCAAGTGGTTCTCGTTGTTGCAGAACATGCTGTTTTATTTCGAGAGCGACTCCAGCTCGCGCCCCTCGGGACTCTACCTGTTGGAGGGATGCGTGTGCGAGCGCGCGCCGTCCCCCAAACCGCTTCTCTCTGCAAAGGAATGTTTAGAGAAGCAGGTAAGACTCGAAACAAGTTGTCCCCCATGAGGCACGTCCTCTGATGGCAGCAGCTGCGGCACGCACGCTGTTTCATTTATGTTTTTATTTGTGCTGTGCATGTAAACAAGCTGGGGTTTACTTCACTTGACGTGGTGACGTCATGACGTCGTCCCAAGTTAGTGTCTCCATTCTGCTCTAAAACTTTGTTTGGCTGCTTACATGTTTAGCTGAAGGAACACTTTGCAAATGGCTAGGGTAGCTAGGTGGGCACTGCTGCGGTCTCATATTCCAGAGGCTGCGGGTTCGAGCTCAGACCTAGAAAAACAAACAAAATAACACTGTTGCTTTATGCTTAGGGAAGGGAGCAGTGGAAAGAAAAGCATGCTGTTAGAAAACTTTGCAAACCGTTTTGAGCTTCTTTATCTTCTCATGGCATCATTTAGCAAACAGGAAGTGGAGAATCAGGACGAAACTTCAACTAGGTCCAAACTTTGCTGTTTCAGGTTGTCATCTTGTGTCCTCCTCCCTCCTTTTTGCTTGTCTCTTTAACGTACTGTATTGCTTTAATTGCGTGCCTTGATATTAATAGCATCCTACCTTAGCAACTGTGTCTCCCCCGGTTTATATCTCATTTGACAGCTCCCCTCATTGACATGAGCTGTTAACCACATCCATGACCAGCAGCCAAACCACAGCACAGCCCTTCTGCTGTTTATCACTGCACCCCCAGTCTGGTTTAGCTACAACATGTAATATGTGCAACGATATCCAAACATTTTGACTGAACGATGACTTTGAGGAAAACCAGTGCAGGAGCTATTAACTCAGGGATTTAGGAGCCACAGACTGCAGTCACCTTCTGATGTCTGCACAGAGACCTCACAATAAAAGCAAAGCAATGGGATATTGAATTAATTTATTATTAAATGGCACTAAGGTTATGTTTTCCCCACTTGTTGAAATGGGATGATGGCTGACGATCAGCCCACACTGCAAACAGAACAAGTTTTATGCAAGACTAAGGAACTCATAAGACTGCAGCTATCTTTAAAGCCAGGCTGCACAATCTAATTTATCATTGCACTATGGAAGTTGTAAAGAATTGCTGTAAATCACAACATCCTAATAACATCAATCAAATATGCTGATTTAGATAAGAGTATTTAAAATGTGCTGAACTCAAATAGAAAACAGGAAACTACAAAGTACTTAGCCAGCAGGACTGCATGCTGTCCTTCTATTTTAGCACTACTTTAGAGCGTACATGTTTCTGATGCAGAAAATTGTGGAGCATTTCATGAAGGCTCAATCTATACACACCTGATATGTATTCCTCATGCATCTTTTTTAAATAGGACATTATTTACTTTAGCTCATCTCTTACATCTTAAACAGTGTTCAGTTGTGTTCTGGAGTTTAGGACTTATTTTATAATGTTTGTATGTTACAGTATAAAGTCCTAAAAGGATCAGGTGAAGACCCGGTTAACCCTGCACCAGTTAACTTCACTGCATGTTGGTGTCTGTACCTGGATCAGTCAGTCACTGAGTTTAAAGCTGTAAATATATATATTTTTTACTGTACTCTTCTGTACAGCGCTGGCAGTTTGCTTCATATTGCTATTAGATGAATGTCGTCTGGTGGTCATGCATGAAATATGAGTGACATCCCGGACATGAACTCTTCATGCAGACCGCTCCATGAAATTGATTTCAGCAGTCAGTTAAATGATTTTTAAAGCCTTCAATTAGCAGAACACAGTTCTCTGTTCAGCACGTGTCTCTTTTTTTTAGAACATAGTTAATATCTGGATTTTGTTTTTCACCAATTTTATGAGCGCATGCATGAAAATTTACTATAATGAAGACGTTTTCTGTTGGAGAGCTGCTCTTTCTGTGGAGCACAACAAGTCGGGCCTGTTTGTCCACATCTGCACGTCTTTTTCGACTCGTCTCATCTTGTTTGTAAGTCTTTTAGATGTACTGCATGCGCCACTGCCAGACTGCGACGCTGAGCGGCTGCACAGAAGAGGTGAAACGAGGACAGAGATACGAATTAATGCTCGGCGTGTTTGCGTGTGCATGCGTCCCGGGGGGGGGGGGGGGCATGGGTACATACCCCCCCCCCCCCCCCCCACCATTTTCATTTCTTCTCTCGGAGATGAACAGAGAGCGACACAGGAGTCAGACCGCAGAGGTCGTTGGAGGCATGGCCACTGCACCCTCCTGACATTAAACCTGTTACGTGTGCGGATTAATGCAGGTTCCAGATTTTTTTGGTTGAGCCGAGTGTGTTTGTGTGAGAGTGTGCGTTATAGCCCTCACTCCTCAAAAAGGCAAAAAGACACCCCCCCCCCCCCCCCCCCGGTCAGTCTCCCTCTCCATTCTCATTGTGTTCTTTGGAATGCTCCACTTCTTAAATGTTCTTATTCCCCATTTAGAAGACGAGCTACGTTTTGAACCCACAGTTACCATGGCAACCCCCATTTGCATCTGAAAAGTGCATTTAAAGGAAGGATGGGGGGGGGGGGGCAAAATGTACAACATGCTTTGGTGTTGTGTTCCTTCTTAGCAAATATGGGTGCACGAGGAAATTAATGTGGGTCATCTCAGAGTGTTTGGTGTTTTTTTATTCTTAATTTTTTGGTTTAAATATTTCCTGCTGCCATGATGAGGGCGATCATGTACCTACTGCGTCTGCATGTGTGTGCACACATTTGAGTGTCTGTTAGCAAATTGTCTCATAACCCACTGGACATATTTTAATGACACATCTCCAAACTGAACCATTGGATCACTGGGTTCTGCTTTTATTATTCTGTTCATGAATCAGTCGTAAATCAAGCATGTAATATCACTTTCTATAATCTCTACTGACTTATGTTAGAATCTAAATAAGAGGGTAAATCCTGGCAATATAAACAACACTGTAAAATTTATTTTAACAACTTTTGTTTTCAAAGATAACCAAAAGAATTTCTAGACGATGCAATTTTTCTAAACTTTAGATTTTAGTGTGTAAATGTATCTTTCTTCATACATTTATTTCATCCTTTCTTCTATTTTCCTAAATTGTTTTGAACCTCCTTCATGTCACATCTTATTTACCATCAGCTGTACATGCTGAATTAAAAAAATATATTTTAGAGCTAACTATAGTTGCCTAAAAGCCTTGAAATGTGCACATTGTTATTATTTGTGGTAAATGTTTATTATGCTCATGAGGAAATTTGGAACATTATTATATTTAATAAAATATCCTTTTAATGTGAGGAGTTTTTCTTGTGAGCTGTTTAAAGAACACTTTAATAGACTGAATATTTAATTAGTTAAATTAAATTCAGTTTATTTGTATAGCGCCGTCACAACAGAAGTCATAGCAAGGCACTGAACATAAACATTCATATACAGAATAAAAATAATAATTTAACATTATTTATCTGAGGAGCAGACTGCTTTGAATTTAACCATCGCAGAACTTTCATCTTGAGCAAGCATGAAGGCGACAGTGGAAAGGAAAATCTCCCTCATGAAGAAGAAACCTTTAGCAGAACCAGGCTCAGGACAAGCGTCTGTCTGCTTTGACTGACTGGGTTTGGTAGGAACAGGAAGGAGGAACAGATACACAATGGCAGGTCAAGAATCATTTGTTAAGATAGAAACAGTATCAAATGAAAACTATTCCATTTTAGCAAATCATTTAAGGAAATGAGGTCAATTTATCCTCCAGTAGTCTGAGCTCAAGGCAGCATAACAAGCCAACCCCCATTATAGGATTTATAACAAAGGAAAGTCTTAAGCCCAGTCTTAAAACTGGACAATGTGTCAGCCCTATGGACAGAAACAGGAAGGAGGAGCCTGATAACTGAAAGATCTTCCTCCCATTCTGCTTTTGGAAACTCTAGGGACCACGAGTAAGTCTGCAGTCTGAGGACGAAGCGCTCTGTTAGGAAAATATGGAACAAGAAGATCAGTAATATAAGATGGAGCTAGGTTGTTGAGAGCTTTTATGTTAGAAGTAAGATTTTGAATTCAATTCTGAATTTGAAAGGGAGCCATTGGAGAGAAGCTCAAACTGAAGAGATATGATCTCTCCTACTAACTCCAGTTAAGACTCTGGCAGCAGCATTTTGGATCAACTGAAGACTTTTTAAAGACGTTTCTGGACACCCAGATAACAAACCATTGCAACAGTCCAGTCTAGACCTGACAAATGCATGAACCAGTTTTGCTGCATCATTTTTAGATAAGATGTTTCTAGTTTTAGTGATATGACGCAAGTGGAAGAAGGCAGTTCTAGCAATGTTTTTAATGTGGGGGATAAAAGACGTGCTGATCAAAAATAACACCAGTATTTTAACATTAGAGCTGGAGTCCAGATTAATGCCATCTAAGAGGGCGAAAGACTGAAAAATTAATTCCTAAGATGCTCAGGTTCACAAACTAAAACCACAGTTCTTGTCTGTTTTCAAAACCAGAAAATTTGGGGTCAGCCAGGTTTTTATGTCTTTAAAACATGCTTGTAGTCTAAGTAGCTGATTGGATTAATTGGGTTTCATGGACAAATATAACTGTGTATCATGAGCATAACAATGAAAATTTATCCCATGCTGTTTAATAACATTACCTAATGGAAGCATACACAAGGTAGAGTAGTGGTCCAAACACTGAACCTTGAGGAACTCCATGACCAACTTTGGTGTATGATGTAGATTCATTACATTTGCATATTGGAATTTATCAGATAGATGTGATTTAAACAAATTTAGAGTTGTTCCTGTAATATCATGTTTTTGTGTTATTGGTTGAATATCCAGAGGAACGAGAGTCAGTCATTAAAATGTGCTTTTAAAAAGTGAGGTGGAGAACCTGTAGGACAGGAAAAGTAGTGAGTAAAGTTTTTGGAAATATTTCATGGTTGTTGGAGGGACGAGGTCAAAAGACCCACTTGTTGCAGGTTGGAGATGGAGATGACCAGATGACTCCAGGAAGGCAGAGCAGATCAAGGTGTCCAGGTAAGTGATGCAAAGTGAAAGAAAGTGGAAGGACAGGCTTCAAGGTTGAACGATAGGAGATTAACCTTGATGTGGTGGGTGGCAGATCCAGTGCAGAAGGACCTTGCTGAGGAGAATCACGAGTTGGTTCCAGAAACAGGTGAGAACAGAACAGAACCTTCAAGAAGCACACAGAAACCAGGGTTAGATCAATCTCAGGAAGTCCTCAGAAGTTACTCAGGCCAGTCAACGTACCAAATGAGGGACAATGATCCAGCTTTGTCTAGAAGATCCAGGCGGCCTTAAGTACCAAGGTTCCTCATTAATGGAAACAGGTGATGAAGATGTGCTCCGCCCTGTGAGGTGGAGGACACAGGTCACAGGGCCATGTGTTGAACATCAGTAAAGAGTAGCAAGAGGAACTGGTTCAAACTGTTTAAACACAGCTGAAGCTTCAGCAGCAACGGAGAAGTCATCAGGACCAGCATTAGAACCCGTAACCCGACTGACTGATGCCTCTTCATCTTGGAATAAGTGGTATAGCATCTTGTAGAACACAAGTCACAGAGTTCACAACAATGTTGTTCTACAATAGCTACCATTTGAAATGAACTCAGATAAATAATTACATTTTGCCTCTATCTTCTTAAGTGCAGCATTGAAAGTCAGAATAGTGTTTTTCCATCATCAGAGTGGCTTTTAGACATCTGGCTTGAATGTTTTCCATCAGAAGAAAGCTCCCATGCTGTGGTCAAAATACACCACTAATGGTCTTGAGTAGAAGCTCATGAGAAAATATATCACACAAATTATTTGAACGTACAGAAAGAAGTTGAGAACCACCACTAAAGCTGGAAGACGTTCTGGAAACTCCCTAATAAATGATGTTGGCCTACTAGTCGCAGCGCATTGAGTCACCACCTTTAACCTCCAAGGAGCTGGCATCCACATGCAAGAGTTCAGGTCTTAGGAGGTTAAGGATGACTGTCAGCCACTACCACACTAAACTTTAGCTCAGTATCTGTAAAACTGAGTTAAAAACATTTTTGTGTTTGCTAAGGCGGCCATTTTTAAAACAAAAACTTATTTGTGTAGGTTCAATTCAATTACTTCTTGAGAGTTTTACTAAAATAAATGCAGTAGTTCATGAGAACGAATGCCAACATGACAGATTATGCATTTAAGGCTGTCCAGCCAGAAACTATAAGGTGGGCATTGACCCCCCCCAGCCATCCTTTTTGGGGCACCCCTGGTCCAAGAGACAAAAGCTTCAGCTAGTGTTAAAATCATTGCTAAGTAAGTCTTTTGAAATCTCTGTTGATGGTATCTGCCATAATTAGTGTTGTGCAAACAGTTGCAGTCAATGCTGCACTGTTTTCTCCGGGCCTGTGGTATCTGAGTGTTTTGAGTCCCGGCTATAATTAGAAAGTTATACAGTAAAAATAAATAAATAAATAAAAGCATGCAGACATTAGTCAGTGCCGCTGCAGCTGCACAAAATACGTCCATTGAACTTTGCGACTCGACGTTCAAGGGGTTATGCTTTTCACAAAACCCCTTTAAATTGGCACTGAAGGGAAAATTGCATAAAATGGTTCGCAATTTTAAACTGTTAACTTTTTACATTCTTCAAGCCAGACACACATTGCTGTGCAAAAGTTTTAGACGCCTTCTAATCATCAAAATATTACAAAACAAAAGTTATTTGGAGGAGACAAACCCAAGCTTTTGGCTTCACTCAGATTGTTGCTCATCAGTGCATGTTCTCATTAAACGTGTTCTGAATGTGGAGCTGTTAGGAGATACTTGGTGAGTAACACATCCTGGTAATATTTATTTTTTATAAAGAAATCAAACCAAGACAGTCGAGTCAAACCTGGAGGAACTAAAGTAACGAGCACGCCCTCGAACAAAACAAAAACAATTTGCAAACAGATGTGATGAAAACCAAAGGTGTGGGCCTTGATGCAGCTCTGGAGTGTTTTCAGAGATAAGTGAGAGGAAAAGCAGGAGGACCCCCTGCTGCGTCTCCTCATGCATTATCAACTCGGAGCTCCCCAGCAGGAGTCAGCCTCCTCTTTTCAGGGTGCCGAGCTTTGATTCTGCCAGGAGCAGGTTGGCTTTTTAATATAGGCCAGCTCTCATTTAAATTAAATTTAAAACTTTCACAGCACTAACTAAAAACTAACACATGCTCACCAAGGAACAGGTAAAAGTGTTTACAATTTATTTAAAACTGATTGTCAAGAAAAAACATATATTGTGCTTGGTGCGCATGAGTGAACAGAAGTGGCTGCGTTTTATATAACACGTATATTTATATACACTCATACTTTTATATCACATATTTACAAAGGGAAATTCAAACACTGCAACACGAACCTTATGTCAACATCTTGGTGCTGAAGTCTATTTTCTATAAAATTACAAATCAACTTTCACAATAAGAGCGGAGGTGCTTTGATGTTCAGGTGCTTTTTGGTGACTGAGGGATTGAACCTCCACGTGTTTGTATTTTGAGTGGATCCACAGATTCACATCGGTGCTGCAGCATTAAAAAAAAGAACATCTGACCTGAAATATGCAGAGTTAATTTTCACACCAAGCACCTTCGGAAACATTTGATTAGATAAAAATGAATCTACACAGTAGAACACTGCCACCTAGTGGAGGAATAAAACTCTGCCTACTT
Source organism: Simpsonichthys santanae (assembly GCA_031762415.1). Lineage (NCBI taxonomy): Eukaryota > Metazoa > Chordata > Actinopteri > Cyprinodontiformes > Rivulidae > Simpsonichthys > Simpsonichthys santanae. The sequence continues at coordinate 17,695,446 of JARVLU010000599.1, read as the reverse complement.
TAGAAGCTGCTGCACAATGACAAACATTCATCACATCATCTTCAATGAGGCCAGTCGTCACAATCTGACTTTTTTTTTTTTAGTCTGCATCAAAAAGGGTGATGGAAAAGAATGTTTTTGTCATTGATTTTAACAAGAATTAAAAGCAATCTGAGTAAATGATGTGTGCATCACATCAGGCTTAAGGCACATTAAATACACTTTATGATACGGATAAAAGTTGCCGTATGAATTAATGCTGTCGACTCCTCTCCAATTCAAAAACACACATTCCAGCTAAATATTTCTTTTTTTTTCTAAACACAAAAAGTGGGAAAAGAGTCGTTTCGGCAGCTTGTCAGTCACTGATATCGTTCAGAGGCGGTGAAGACTTCTCTGTGGTGAATGTGATCAGCCAACGTAAACTGACTGAGCTCGTTATAAAACTGCAAAACAAAAAACTATTTTATGTTCAAACCCCCAAAATATAATGAGTGAAGGAAAAAAAAAAAAAGTGCTGTAAAATCTCCCCGTCCGAGTCATTACATTCAGAGCGGGTCCGTCTCTGCGCGAGCTTCATCTGGCTCATTACGGCGTCAACGCTGTGTCGTACTCGTTGGACTTCCCCGCCGGCACCTCGTACTTGAAGACCACGCTGAAGAGCTTTCCCCCCAGGCGGTCGGCCAGCCACGAGTTCTTGATCACGGCCATCTTGAGGCTCTCGCAGCTGAGCGTGGCGTAGTAGTTGGTGTGGATGGCTCGGCCCATCCCCTCGATGATCACCAGGTCAGTTTGCCGCTCGCGCACCACCATCGCCAACACTTTGTCCAGGCGGCTGGAGACGCACACGACAGAAAGTCAGCTTTAGGATATGGGTTATGAAAAAAAAAAAAAAAAAACACATTAAAATTAAAAATTATGGAATTGGTCTATGGAATGGTTTAGAAAACAATATTAAAGTTGCAAATACATTGATTTTGTTTAAAAAATTGA
>JARVLU010000599.1:17643768-17654322 GCA_031762415.1 Simpsonichthys santanae | reverse complement strand
GCCCATGCAGGGGAGTCCCCCCACTTTCCCTCCTTCATTGGTTCGACTGCGACCTGTTTGGTAATCTCATTGGTCAGTTTTTTTTTTTTTTTTCTAGCTTTATTTATACAGGCAGCCTGAGTCACGAGGACCCTCCTCCCAAAAGAGACATATTTGGTAACAATGTTAGCGCCCAAGTGTGACAAAGCTAAATGTTTTTGGTGGCAGGAAGTTCAGCCCGTCAAAATAAAATAAAAAAAATCCATAAATGATCTGTAGCATTGTACAAGCTGCAGGGGTTCAAAGCCTGTGAAAAAAGTAGCAGTTTATAAACTGGAAATTACAGTATTCTGCCATATAATTTGAGTTTTTTTTTCTTTTCTTTCTTTTTAAGTTTTTCCAAGTCAAAAAACCTGCTGGCCCTCTACCAATGGTTCCAATTAACATGGAAGAAGGCTTCAAGCTCCCTTCAGAACTTCTTGAGCTCTTCTCTGAGGTAGGAGTTACCTTTCCAAGGCATCACAACCATCTCCTAATCTCAGACTTTTACCGGTACTTAATCATAACAAAGTTAAATCTAAGCTTGCTTAAAAAACAAACTCATGACTGTAAATCTTGAACAGATAATTTTTGTAGCACCAGAAAAAATAAATAAATAAATAAATAGTCAGAATTTAGACTCTTACTATTAAGTCAACATTATTTATTTGGTACAGTTGCAGTTTTAAATGTGCTTTATAAGTAAAGTTGACTTAATTTGACTTTCTTTTTGTAATTGAAATGTTTACTTTTGATCGTTCTAAAATAATTGATTTTCTTTTAAAGGAAACTAAAGAAAGAAAAATGAAACTTGACCTAAAAGAGTAAGATGATAAACTTGTTTTAACACCTTTATAAATGCATGTCCGCACCAGTTAACAAGCGAGTGTTATACTGATTAGTTTCACTCATGGCTGATCACAGGTACTGCTCTGCACTACAGAAGATGGAAATAACGGAGGACAGTGTGGTCAAAGTGGTGAAGGAGCGGGTCACTTCTGCTGCCTTTCACCCCTGCAGCAGCAGCCTGCTGATGGCTGCAGGAGACAAGCTGGGAAACGTGGGACTTTGGAATTTTGTGAGTTGTATTTGTTGTTTGATCACTAGGGGGCAAACATGCTTGAACTGCTGTTTGAAGTTGGACACACACGTGAAACTTTACCTTAATCCCCCGTTTGTTCTTGTTAGGGTGCAGACTGGGGCGATGATGGTGTCCTGCTCTTTGAGCCCCACACTCGTTCTGTTACCTGCATGGCATTCTCCACGGTTCAGCCCTCCCAGCTGCTCACTGTCAGCTACGACGGATCTCTGCGCTGCATGGATGTAGAGAAGGCCGTCTTCGATGATGTACGTGAGACACCGCGTCTTCAGTTAAAAATCACAGAATCTACTCAAAACGCTTTTTTTACCTTAAGCCCAGATTTATGTTTCTGTCAATGCCATGTGTAAACAAGACTGTTCTCTCCTTCAGGTGTACAATATTGATGATGGCCTGAAAACATTTGCCTTCATGTCACACGACTGCTCAACGCTTTTAGTCGGGAACTGGTACGGAGAGGTTGCCATTGTTGATAGGCGGACCCCAGGGTACAGCATCTCTGTTGAGCTGAGTTTGGTCATTTTAAATGTTGCATACTTTAGACATTATTGATTAAAATCTTTATTGGTCTTTTCCATCTCATTTTCTCTGAAGAAACTCTCACGAGTCCCTCCATAGACTCGATCCAAAGGTTTTGCGCTGTGTTAGTGTCCACCCTCTCCAGATGCAGTACTTTGCAGTGGCAGAGAGCAGGTAAGACTCAGTTGTGGACTCTCACTTCTTTAAAGATCTCTCGTTTATCTTGATTTCTTCCTTTTATTTTTCTTGTATTTTTTTTTTTTTTACATGAAATTAAAGGTGTTTTCTTTTTGTCTTCAGAGAGGTGAGTATTTATGACAGCAGGTGCCTGAAGAAGACCAAAACCCATCCTGTGTCCCAGCTACATGGCCATGCTAAAAGCATAACCAGCGCTTATTTCTCACCGTGTACTGGGAACCGAGTTCTTACCACTTGTATGGATGACCACATAAGGTGAAGCAGGCACAAGTTTTTTTTAGTACACAGGTTAGCTGTGTTATATTTAGTTAATATGTGTCTTATTTTTTTTCTTTTACAGGATATATGATGCATCTTCAGTGATTACTGAACCCCCCTTGCTGAAATCCATCAGGTACAGTAATGCTTCAAAGTTTTTGAGCGCTTTGTTATTTTCTATATTTCTGCACAAATATAACCTACAACATCATCAGATTTTTATGCAATGCCAAAACGTAGATGGAGAACCCAGTTAAGCAAATGAGACAAAATATTATACTTGGTCATTTATTTATTGAAGAAAATGATCCATCCATCCATCCATTATCTTCTGCTTGTACTGAAGTCGGGTTGCGGGGGAAGCAGCAGCGTGGAGGTCCAGACATCTCTTTCTACAGCCACCTCTTAAAACTCTTCTGGTAGGACCCCAAGGCGTTCCCAAGCCAACCGAGAGACGTAGTTTCTCCTGCGTGTCCTGGGTCTTCTCCGGTTCTCCTCTGTCGTGCATGCCCTAACCACCTCAACTGGCTCCTCTCGATGTGGAGGAGCAGCATTTCTACTTCTCACCTTATCTAAGGGAGAGTCCAGCTACCCTGCGGAGGAAACTCATTTCAACCACCTGTATCCGCAATCTCATTATTTGAGTCACTACCCCAAGTTTGTGATCATAGGTGAGGGTAGGAACGTAGACCGACCGGTAAACCAATAGCTCCGCCTTACAGATCAGCTCCCTCTTCACCACAACGGACTGGCACAGAGTCCACAATACTGCCAAGGCTGCACCAATCCGTCTGTCAATCTCACGCTCCATTCTTCCCTCACTCGTGAACAAAACCCCAAGACACTTGAACTCCTTGACGGATAACCTCCTCACCCTTGACCTGAAAATAGCAATCCACCCTTTTCTGACTTAGGACCATGGCCTCAGATTTGGAGGTGCTGATTCTCATCCCAGCTGCTCTGCGAACCTCTCCATTGCGAGCTGGAGATCATGGCACGATGTCACCAACAGGACCATATCATATCGATAGCAGAGATGGAATCCTGAGGCCACTGAATCAGCTTCCCTCTGCTCCCTGGCTGCACAGAGGAATTCTGTCCGTAAAAGTTATTATGAACAGAATCGTGACAATGGGCAGCCCTGACGGAGTCCAACTCCCACCCTGAAGGGGTCTGACTTACTACTGGCAATGTGAACCAAACTCGCGCATCACGTGTACAGGGACCGAGCAGCCCGTAGCAACAGGTAGTGATGGACAGATGAGGCCTCATTGGGTGTATGGCACATTTCCCAAACCGTGTCGACACTGTGTTGAAACTGCATTGCTGTATCACTTAATGGTGACGTCTGTTGGATTTAGAAAGTCATTGCAGGTGAAATAAAGGTGAAACAGACTGAACAAGGGTCATTTACACATTTTTATTTAGAAACATCTGCTGTAACATCTTTAGGCTGAGGTGATTGCGTCATTTACAAACCATTTCTCCTGCTTTTGAGAGCATCATTTCACAGGGCATTGTTGATGATGGCATACATAGAAATTTCATTGCAAGTTTGTATAAGATAGGGTAATTTAATATTTGCGTTTTCCAGTATTGTAGTAAATCCTGTTATCTTGGTGTGTTCATCTGAGATAAGGTCCTGGAGATCCTACATTTCACCTACAAAAAAAAAAAAAAGTTAATCCATATAAATTAATTCAAATACCCTTCAGAAAGAAATTAGATTAACTCGAAAGAAAAATGATCAATAGTGGAAACAAGAACGGAATAATCATTTACCTTATTCTCCGTGATAAGATTAAAATGATCCCACGTGGGAGAAAAACTTCCTCTTCCTTGGTTGACGGAACCCACATTGTTCCTCCTGAATCTGTGGTTCAACCAATGATCGGACTCACTTCTCCACTACCCCTGAATAGACCTTACCAGTGGGCCAAGGAGAGTCATGCCCCTATAAATGGAGCACACCCTCCGTTCCCCCTTTTTGAAGAGGGGAACCACCACCCCAGTCTTCCAGTCCAGTGGCACTGCCCCCAATGTCCACGCAGTGTTGCAGAGGCATGTTAAACAAGACAGCCCCACAACATCCAGAGCCTTAAAACACGTATGGACAGGATGGGCAGACTCCCATCATCTTTCAAAGACCCTAGTGAAGGTAAAGAGCTGGTCCAGTGTTCCACGGCCATAAGGGAACCAGAAAGGGAACTTAAGGAGAGTGATCCCCCTAAAATTGAACTCAGACTAAGAAGTTTCGCTCGAGCAGAGAATTCCATCAGATTTATTATTTATTTTTCTTTTTACCAGCCGTGTTAAAGGCATTGTTTTGAAAAAATAAATAAATGTACGCACGTAACCTCTTGTGTACCAGTATGTTACTGGTACATATTTAAATAAAAGTTTTAAAACATCTTTCTGTGAGAATCAGCAGTCTGTGTGTGTTGAAGACAGACCAATGTCTAAGAAATGCCTTCTGGTGGTTCATGCTTGCATTACAACAAAAGCTGCACACTCCACCAGGCGCTTTCAACAGTTTCTGATGTTAAATTGTGGACACCCGCTGCTTATACACCAGCGTGTCTTATTTATGTACAAAATTGTCTTTATTTAAAATTTAGTATGTGCTGCTTACAGTCAGGTGCGTTCTATAGACCTGCAATTACAGTACTTTTAAGACGTGTGAAAATCTGATGATGATTTAGGTCATATTTATGCAGAAATATAGAAAATTCCAAAGGCTTCACAAACTTTCAAGCACCATTGTGTATCCACAATATAAAACTTCTTATAGAATCACTAGTTACTGAATAGATTGCGATTAAATGTTTTCCTTAATTTGAATTTCGTTTTGCGTTTGCAGGCATGACATGAAGACGGGACGCTGGTTGTCGAAGTTCTCTGCAGTATGGGACCCCAAACAGGAAGACTGCTTTGTGGTGGGAAATATGATGAGGCCTCGAAGGGTGCAGGTGTTCCACGAAAGTGGCCAAGTCTTGCACTCCTTTATGGACAGTGAGAACCTTAACACAGTCCAGTCTGTCACTGCTTTCCACCCCACGAGGAACGCTTTACTGGGTGGAAATTCATCAGGACGCCTTCATGTCTTCTCTAGTTAAAATGAAGACGAGCGTCTGTGGCCGACATCCCAGGTAGGTCTCAGCAGGGTCTGAAGAGCTAATACAGTTGTATCATCTCCAATGTGTGGATAAATGTCAACACTTTAAATATGTTATTTCACAAAGATGTTCAATGTAGTTACATTATCAAGTTATGCTGTTTGGGGAGGCAGTTGTAGTAATGTCTTCTTTTTTTATTATTTAATGGCAACATATCTACTTCTACATTTAGTCAGTTTTCTTAGAAAATGTATTCTACAAATATTCAGGTATGGTGCCTTCTGTTATAGTTAAATGATGTAAAAGACCCCTCTGATGCTGCTCATATAAAATGTTAACCATCTTTTGTACCCTTTATGTTTCTAGTTTTAGTTTCACTTGTTTGCTTTTTTTAGTTATTTCATCTCACAGTCTGAATATTTTCAGGTTTATTCATGTTTCTTTTCCATTTAGGTGTTGTAATTAGTGACCAAGCAGCTCGGCCTGTGCAAAGAGGCTGTGTAACTTAACCACTGTAGGAAATGTTGATACAATTCCTTTTAAGTTATGTTTATAGCGTTGCATTTTATTATAAGTTTGTTGTATGTTGTTTGTGACTGAAAAAGCTCCATTACTGGATTCAGCTTGTTGTTTTCTCATATAAAACCTTTGAATAAAACAGTGTTTTATTTACTCTGTGGTTGTTATCGTTGGATAATTTAATAATTCAATTATCATTTCATCAGCTCATGAAAATCCAGCCCGTAGCCATAATTTCCGAACCTGACCCAACAAATTAACAGTAATTACAGGTCCAAACCCAACACCCCACCCCTGACATTTTTAATTAAGCTTTGACTGCTTATATATTTATTAAAGGTCAGCGGATGCACGTGGCTGAGTAAAGGCGGCAGAAGATCAAAGCTAAGGGGGTGTTTGTCCTTTCACAGCTGTCAAAGCGCATTAAATCCCTGCTTCTGCCAGCATTCTGCATTATTCAGTCACGGACCCTACTCTGACATGACTGCAAGGATATTTTGGGATCTCACCTGTTTGGGTCGTCGGCCATGCACATCCGCTGCAGCGGCTGAACGTCCCATTGAGCTTTGATGGGTCGTTGCATGGCAATAGTCCCATCTGAAGCTTAACTGAACTTTTTTTTTTTTTTTACCTCTTTCAAGAATGGTCAAATGGCCACATGTGGCTGGTGATTGTATGGCAAGCCATGTTGCCATATGGATCATCAGCCATCCATGTCTGCTGACTAAATCAAAAGCCCGACACTCGGCTTGCCCATCCAGCGCATTATTATGGCTGGGCTACAGGCCCGGGTTATAAATAACAGCTGTACACCGGACCTTCAGCATCCGCTGAGGGCTCTTCTTCGGCCAGTTGAAAGACATGAAAAACATGCCATTGGGCTCCAGATGGACCACCGAACCTTCAGCGCGCGTCCCTGCTCATGTGCATGGGTGGGCAGATTCACAGATGGGTTTAGAAGTTTTGGTTTTGCTCTGGTTCTGGTCCAGTTTGGCGGGTTCTGTTCAGTTGAACATAATCTCAGTTCGTTTTAAGATGCAAACAAAAACAACTAAATCTTGTTTCAACTGGATCCCTTTTGACTTATTTCTCTGATTCTCGTGATTTATTTTTGTGCATAACTAAAAGCTTAAATTTTCGAAGCTCCCCAGAGATGAGGGTCTGGAAAACCACGGTGCAGGTCAGTGGACAAAAAAACCCCCAAAAAAACAAACACTTTACCATGAAAGTCCAAATGACCTCCTGACTGTTTACATCCATTAAAGAGGTCCCTCTTGAAGGGCCCACATCATCTTGAAGAGACTGGACAGTCCTCGCAGGCTCTGAACAGATCAGAGTTTACACAAACCAAAGTTATCTTGTGTCTGATGTTTGCTGCTTCAAACATAACTTATGCATCACTCACCCTGATTCTGCCATGTTCCAGCACATGCTCTCATTTGCAGTGGGTGAAATGTTCTGAGGTTCTCTAACCTGACTCTCTCCAGACCAGACCATCCCCACCTCTAGAAAAGCCATGAATCACTATTTTTCACCTAAAGTCCCTTAAAATAGCATAAAGACAAAACGTTCAGTCTCAATTTAATGTTTCCCATAGCTTCATAATAAGATAAACTAAAAAATAATAGCAAAACTCTCTCCTTCAGTATTTCAATACTTCTCCCCCTGTGTTTTGTTATAATTTTCAAACAAAAAATGTTTTTATAAAGTACTTAAAAATAAACTTAAAGAAAAACTTTTTAAGATGGCCTTAGGTGACAAACGTCTGCTCCCCCGGTCCGTCCCTCCTCGGTCTCATCTGGTGACTGTGGCTTGTGACTGTTCCCGTAATCTAGAATGTGTGTGATTGGTTTTGAGGCCATCTTGGCCAGATGGCTATGTTCTTTTCCATCCCGTTTTTGGCCTGCTGAACTTTCACCCTTTTCCACCGTCTCGAGCCTTAAAGGGCGTGATGTCTGAGCTCAGTGAATCTTCATCCTCTGGGCCTGTGGATATTGGTTTCTGAAGTCGGGCTGATAGTCTGAAGCTTTTGCTGTGGCCTTGAACAGGGGTCGGACATGAGGAGAGGAGAGGGTTCTCCTTCCCTAAACCAGAGGGGTACAAAAATACAGACCTGCCAGGAAAATGTCCCCTCATGCATACTTCCCCTTCTGAAAAAAAATAAATAAATAAAATAAATAAATAAAAAAAAAAAACCAAACGTCAACACAGAGTGTCAAGATATTGAAGCAAAAAACAAAACACTCTTTTAAAGTAAAAACTGACCAAATCTGTATAAATTTAGGATTTTGCACAAACCACCTGTTTGTGTGTTGTTTTTCCACCTGAGGAAAATAATATAACAAAACTACAGCATCATCTTCTTTAAAGCAGAGACACTAAAAAGTCAGTGCAAGTTTGTTCGTGCCGTGGACACAATTTAAAGTAGTTTATAATTGCTCGTGCCATTTGTGAAATTGAACTTGGAGGCAGACAAATTACAAGATGTAAAGAATAGATATTTATTCATAGATTACACCAGTCTTTGTCAATGATAGGATTTAAGCAGCCTTGTTAGGAGGTAATGGATGCAGAACACATGCTTACAGAAAACACTGTGGACCGTGGTGCGCGACAGAAGCTTTCAGTAAGGACATTGGACATTTTGTTTCTGTTAACATGATTCAGTTGAACAAGTTTCCTTAAAGTGGAATTGCCATGCTTTCATTATGCCAGTTCAAATAGTGTAAAACAGATTTGGACCACTTCAAATAAAATCAGTATAAATAGTCTGATTTATGATAATGAATGTTCAGGTCCTAGAAAAATTGTTAATTTTTTTTAAATATTTAAATATATAAGTCCAAAAGCAAATAATGAATGCTTTTAGTTACTGTATTTTTAACTTGTAGAAAATTAAAATCAGCATTTAAAAAGGTGTGGATACTATTGCAGTCATGTATTAACTCCAAATCTGGGGATTCTTTTTGTTGCTATTTTTTAGAAAAAAATTATGACTACGGTAAATACAATACAGTATCCTTCTGCACTATTTGCTAGTACCTGTCAGTCCAAAACCCCTTTAATTAGAGCCCAACCAATATATTGGTAGGCCCAAAAATTTAGGCCAACATAGGCATTTGGGGACATATCGCGATATCAGTGATAATTGTCCCATTATGGACCAATAAAAGCACTTCTAATTTTCACCTCTAAAACACTACAACCAGCTACAATTGTACAATGTATCCAGCAGAGGGTGCATGAATACTACTTTCAGGTCATTGCTGTTCACTTAAGTTTCACTTTCACATGCAGCACAGATGAAACAGGGCACAATACTGTGTAGCATTTTTTGCTGAACAAAGTAAGTTTATTTTAACAGATCTGGAAATTTAAAAAAACAAAAACAAATTCTCTTTAATCCTCCAAACGGCTTGTCATAGCTACATGTCTCTCAAGTTACAAAGCTAACATTTAGATAACTTAGCATAGGCTATTGCCTTATAAAACATTATCCTGAACAATAAAACTAATGTAGCTGCAAATGCATATCAGTGTAACTGTATCTTGTTGTCCTCAATGAAATGCATTTGTTTGAAATCTTTATTTCTCTGCAAAGAAAAAAATAAACACTGCTACAGTCTATACTAATTAGGCCATCACCATACATGACCGTTTCTTTATTTAATTTATACAGTATTTATGTAACACACTTGATAACTTTATGGTGAATATTGGAGGATAGAAAATGTTAACGCATGTTAGGACTGTTTTTTTGACCAGTGCACCACTTGTAAACCTACTGTGGGTCTAGGTATAGGTGGGTCTGATTTGCTTAGCTTCATGGTTGCTAACAGACGTGCTAAAAACGAGCAAGCCCTGCTCTACTCACTGTTTTCTTAGATTCTTGGGGTGGACAACGCAAAAAAAAAATTCAGCCATTATTTCAGTTATTGCCCGTCACTTTCCTCTCCCAATAATAATAATAACAATAATAATAATGTATTATATATTGTCATCATTGTATGTTCCCATACAATCGCGAAATTGGCTCTCTGCATTTAACCCATCCACCACCAGGTGGAGCAAGGGGCAACTATGGAAAACGTCGGGGAGCAACTGGGGATAAGGTGTCCTGCTCAGAGACACCACAAGATGTGCAATGACAGGGGACTGAACCCGGGACCTTTGGGTCTCAAGTCGGCTGCCCTGCCCCATATCGGTCAGGCTCTACCTTCAACACCACCGCTGTCTGGTATTAAATATTGTTTGTATATACTGTGTATATATATATACCTGCTGGTAAACTGCACTTGCACACATTTTTTGATACTAACACTTATCCTGAGCGCTTTAGGAATACTGTAGGTTTTTTTTTTTCTTTCTTTTTTTTAATGACTAACAACACTGTCAACTAGTCTGTAGGACCCAAGTAATAAGGCTGAAGGAGAACAACAGACTGGAGTTTCTATCTGCCGATGCAAACTGACTCGTGTACGAGACAACCGAGGGTTCTTTGGTTGGTGTGATGGTGAACATAGCAGTATGGGACGTAAACATTACTTCTCTTAGGCTCAAATACAACAAAGTCACTTAGAGGAAACCTCATACATTAAGAAGACCAGCATTTTGTACAAAAAAACATTGGACTTGTGATTTAAATATGCTGAACTTTACATATAAACATAAATTTAAATACAGCAGGGCTAAACAAAGTTTTAACAAATCACTTTAAGGGTCTGTTACCTCTATACACTGGGGTGGGGGCACTGTAGGTAAATTAAAGGAAAATACTTTAATGGAGATAAATTGTCTTTATACAGTATACTGTATATATACTGTGTG
>JARVLU010000599.1:17633657-17643668 GCA_031762415.1 Simpsonichthys santanae | reverse complement strand
ATATTTGCACATCAAGATAAACTCAGTCTACAGATTGTGGGAAATAAAAAAATAGCCCAACACTCGACTATTACTACAGTGCTAGCTCACATTGTCCCTTCACCTTTACGACTGCTGCAAAAGTTAACAACAAAGAGACAATTTGTCCTCATACACATAAAATGCTTGTGGCTTCTTATTTGGCTACTGTTTAATAAAAAGTGAATGTACAGCCTCCATTGCTTACCTCCATCTTTACAAAAGACTTTAGATTAATGTTCATATGAGCACAAGTAACAAACCATAAACAAACTACAGAAAATCTGGCAAGTCACATTACACCTGTGCTATAAAGCTATTGCTACTCTTGTTTAGGAACTGAGTTCAGTGAACCACATCTGGTGAACTGAGGAGTGTGTGTAGTGTATTAGCATTTGCTTTAGCGCTGTATAAAACAGAATTTTAATAACTCAAATATGAATTTCTTTCTTATTCGTTTCATGTTTTCTGCTCTGTCACAATACTCATTCATCTAGAAAAGGTGCCATTATCGTAAATGTTGCTATTTGATTTAATGTAACATTCCTGCTTTCTTCCTTCAAACTTTACCTAAACTCTGTTCTCCCAAAACACCTCAAACTTCAGGTTACTCTTGTTGTAGTAATGTTACAACTTTATCAATGAATTAAAAAAATAAAGGCAACTATAAAGTCTGGTTAAATAAGTGAAGTCTATAAGACTTACTTTTAATCAAACCCTGTTTCTGTGATTTTGTGTAAAAAATAAAAAAAAAGCCTTGAGATGACGTGAATTTTTAAAGTAAAATGTGATTTCTCGTCTGTGATAGGTATACAGTCTGTAAATTCTGACAGGAAATCATTCATGGGAGTAGCTATTCCAATATTATTACCAAGGCAGTTAACCCTCTCCCCCATTTGCTGTCCTGTGCGGTGAACCTTCCCCATCTTCATCACCGATGGTCTTTAAGTCATTCAGTTTCAGTTTGTCTTTTCAGTTCACGTCACTGACAAGGAACCCTCCCATCCACCGTAACTTACAGGCGAACCAGCGCCGCAGAGGGCAGAAATATTCAAAATGAAACTGCTGGAACTCAGGTGTCTTGCGAATGTCTCTAAGGAAAGCAATGTCCAGGTCTGACTCTGTCAGCATGATGAGGAGCAGCAGCAGGGCAAACAGCAGGCCGATGGTGACCAGGAACAGGCGCAGCACACTTAGGATGAACTTATTCAACTCCTCTACATCGCTCTGTGATGACTGCTTGCTCCTGACTGTGTGCAGTGCTCTTTTGCCGGGCCCAGACTCTGTGGCCTGCCCCTCCTTCATTGCCCCCATCTCTGACTCCTCATCGATGCTGCAGGGTGCACCGTTGAGGTGACGAGCCAAAGGCATCTCCACCCCATGCTCCGCCACAGGCGTGGGCAGCACGCTGTCTGAGGGGCTGTAGACCTCGTCGGAGATCACGGCTGATGTGCTTGCCTCGCTGCCGTCATCTATCTGGCCCCGGGAAGACATGAAGGAGTCACCATGGGAGACGGAGCGCACAGGTGTGGAGTGGGCACTGTCTCGCAGAGACTCCAAACCTGAAAATGGAAACAATTCATTCATTTTCATAGCACAACAGTACAGATGCATAGTTTCTACAAGACACATGATTGGTGAGAACTCTGTAAAGTTGGATGGGTTGTACGGGTGGGGCAGACAACTAAAACTCGAAAGTAGGTGAGAAGTCTTCCCAAGTGTGCCTCTCTATGTGCTAGTAAACAAAGGTGTTGTGCAAAAAACAATTTAGCCCCCCCCCCCCCACACACACACCAGTTTGCTTGAATTACAAAACAAAAAACAAAGTTAGTAAAAGTTACAGAAGGGATGTGTTTAGGATGTCCCTGAATTTCTTTGCAAGTGTTGCTGTGGTAAATGAATAAATGTCTCTTTTAAGCCAATTAGTCTCAGAAGTACAGACTTGCGTCATAGATAACTAAGACAAGATAAAAACAAACGCTTATGTCTTTAAGCTGTTGACGCCAACTGCAAATATACTGCAGAGCTTGTTCCTTAAAGCATGTAAGACGAGGTGGGAGAAATAGTGTTCTGCAGATCATTAACTGTGTCCCGCAGCTTCCTTTGAGGTTTGATTCCTTTTTCCATGAGAATATTACACAGTTTTGGTTTCAGTACGCAGAACACTTGCCCACCTACAGTAACCAACTATTTGCTTTTCTATTTAAAAATAAAATGGGGTCCTTACAGTTTGGTAAATGCAACATGCCTATCACTCTGGAGGTGTGATTTTTGGTTCCATTTATATGAAGAATTGTAAAGAAGACAAAAATTTTGTAAATGCATCTTTCACAATACTGAGGGACTTCTTCTTGCATCTCCCAAAGGTGGTCTTGTGGAGGAGAGTGAGACTCTGATGACTCTCAGGCTTTCTTGCCACACATTACAAATTCTTACTCTCACAGTGGTTGCCATACCAATAAGTGATGCAGCTTGTAAGAGTTCTCTCAGTAGCATCCTAGTAAAAGGCAGACATGGGATTCCTACCACTACAGCCTTCTGAGGAAGTATCTATTATACTTCAAAGTTCATGCTCAATAATCCAGGTAAAAAAAATCCAACAAAGTTAAGTCAAGTCCTCTGGACTGGATTTTTTTTAAAACCTGAATTATTGAGCATGAACTTTGATGTTTTGAACCATTTTGGCCATGGCTACCTCAGATAAGTTGGCGGGGGAGAGGCTAGACTCCAGAAACCATCTTAGCGCCATCAAACTGGTTGACACACTAGGTGAGGGTGCTATACCGACTGAGTTTGTTGTGGCTACTCAGACTGATTAAGTATTTTGGATGAAAGATGGACTATTTCAACAAAAAAGAAACCGTTCAGAGGACCTGACTTAACTTTGTTGTGTTTATTATGCTATATTTCTGTGGCCAACGGTATATAAGTTTTCTGGATTTAGATCCAGAAAGATTCTTTGAGATTCTTGATGTAAATCATCATCGTCCCAACAAAAGAACTAATGTCCACAACCAGCTCTTCACTTTTGTTGACATTGTCAGCATTGTTCTTGTTGCACCTGGTCACTAACTGTTTTGCCTCAACACTATAAATTTGTTGTCTTTGCTGATGAGTTAATGAGTTAAATCACTGTTGTATCAGCACAAACCTTCACAGCTGGTTTGCGTTTTTTTCTTTTTTTTTTTTTGCAGAATCATCGTGTGTCAGTGGAGTAAAGAGCAAAGGACTGAGCACACATCTCTGAGGTGCCCCTGTGATCAGTGTGATGGAGCTTTGTGCTACAAAGTGTAGTTTCTTGATAGGAACTCCAAAATCCAGTTACATAGTGGGGGTTTTAATACAGATGTTCATTATGAGTTGCTGTTGAAGGATATGATTGTGTATTAATGGCAGAAACATTGGTCAACAGAATCCTGGCATAGAAATGTAATTTTTCTCTAGATGGGTTAAGACAGCATGCAGGACGTATGGGTATCCTATTCTTTCTATTATCTAATTAATACAGTGGTTCTCTAAGGAATAATTTTAGTTTTTGATATATCTTAAGTACTGTACAGTATATGCATGACTAAAAAAAAAACTGAAAGACTAAAGCTCCAAGTAATTATCACAAAACTGTAGGTCTTTACCTTCACAGTTGACTTGTGGCCAACTGCGGTCTGGAAATAGGGGTGGGATGGAGAGCCTGGAAGGAGTCCTGGAATTTCGTCCTGTTCCAAGACTACATCCTGAAGTTGAAGATCCTCCAGGCAAAGCAGGGAAAAGTGGTAGAACCCCCAGTGCTTTGCCTATGAGCCTTGGTCCCATAGACAGAACACGCACCTTGACATCCCGATAACAGTGATTGATCATATGCAAGTGAACGTTCACCTTGGTCTTGATCTGGATTAGGCACTTCACCATGACTCAGCTCTATTAAAAACCAAAGGGTTGATCTTGATCTTGTCACAACTGTGCTGCTCTTTCTTTTAGTTTGCCTTGTCCTCAAAATGCCTGTTCTGTCCAAATCCTCTTGAGATATGACTTTGTGTCTGGCTGTAACTCATCTCTGGCCGGGTGCTTTTATGCAGCAGGCGAGCTGACAGGAGTGAACAAATAGGAGCAAAGTAAGAGTGAAATACAAAGCCACGGAATGCCGTCCACTTGTTCTGCGGCTTCATTTCTTCCTCTCCTGTTGGCTGTGACACATGCAGCATGACCCCTGACAGCAGGAGCTATTTTCAGGCTGTGATATTATTGCCAGCTGAAATACCAGGGCAGAAAGAGCAACAAGACAGAACACGGGGGCTTTGTTTTGCAGTTGCAATATAGGGGTAATACATCCCACATCCCACTTCATCTCAATGATAAAAGGAGGGCTAGTTTGACGAAACACATTTAATCCGTTGCAAATAGACTTTGCCAAAAGTTTATTAGTTGGATTAGACTGACCAGCTGGGAGTAAACAAACTCTCAGAGGAAGCATCGGCAAAAGGTTAATAGCTAGTAGGAGGGGAGGGGGAGGACAGTAAATGCTCTTTATAAACTGGAAGGATGACTTCCTCATGACAAAGCCTGAGGGCAGCGTCTGATCAGCACTCTTCAGCATGTCTTTCTGGACAGTGTACTGTATTCGGTACACATCCAAGAGAGAAAAAGTGAGGTAAAATGTAAACATGGAGAGAATGACACCGACAAGCAGAGATGTTGAAGAGATGCATTTATGCCATTTGTACAAAATTATATGAAAACATCCTTCATGTGTGCTGCAGTAGTGTAATCCAAAGCAGAATCAATTACGTAGAAGACTAATAACTAAACCGAGCACCATAAGAGGTCAGAACAGGCAATGGAAAAGTTATAGTCCAATAGTTAGCAAGTGCAACTTTGATATACTGTAATGCAAGATACAGTATATGCAAGTTATTTTACTTTAGGGGTTCATGTTCAGTAACACCCATATCAGTGACGTATATAAAGCACAATTGGTTTTAACACATGCTTATTCTCTATATTGTTACACAGGCTGCAGCAGGGCTCAGGTTGTTTGGAGTCGACTACATGGAACAGTACCTCAGGGTAGCCCTGCTTTAGTCAAATGAGAGCTATTTCTAGAGAGCAAAGTATCTGTAAGGAACTGATTAACGTAATGCATTGAAGTTGCAGTTTACAGAATATTTAATTAGGTATAAGGAAATGTCTGGGTATGACATGTTACACTTTCACTCCTATGCAGGGTAGAAAATAAAGTATCAATCCAGCAGTTAGAATGTATTTGCATAATGTGGAAATGTTAAAATGTGTACATGAAAAACCTAACTTCTAATGAAAAATGATGACATTTATGGTACAAAGCTGTTGCATCTGACGATTTTAGTGGCGGCACGCCTTATTTACTGTATGTCTGCAATATGGATCAACAAGGAGAATGGATCCAAATAGAACACCATTGAGAAAATATGGCTGTGAGCTGTATTCTATTGTTTTGGATACAACCAAACTGACAACCCACATTTTGACTGATTATAAGTTTAATGAAACATTTAATAGTTTTTATTTATTTCTTTTTTTGTACTTCAATAACCATTATTTTGTAGCTAAGCAACATTGTCTCTTATAACCTGGTGTACATCGGTTGTGGAGCTAGACTTTTATGCAAGCACAGCTGGCAGGGTGGGGCACACACAAATAAAATAAACCTTTTTGTTTCTCAAACCTGTGGTGTCTAAGGAACATACCTTTTTGTTTATTTAGCTGTTTCTCTCCCACAAACACTAATCTTATTAGCTGTTTTAATATTACGTTAATTCTCTGTTCCTCATTTACTCTAATAGCAGCTCCTCTCGATGTCACATGTCAATCAACTGGAGTGGCCGGTCAGGTTACAGAGGAGGCAAGTGCCACCTCAGCCACACCCCTCGCTCCGCCTCTGGTTTTACAGTTTGTCTTTCGTGTTTACCTTCCATTATGGAGATGTGCACAGCTCTCCGCCGGGTTCTGGGCACGCTGGTCAGACGAGGGCCGTGAGTGATCGATGGACAACTTCTGCTGGGAACCATGCCAGCCCTGGGACCAAACAACAAAAATACATGAACATACAAACTTGTTCTCAAATATGAATATCAAGATGGCGCACAATGTAAAATTTATGACCTATGGATCTCAGGAGGATCTCTCTTAATTTTGGCACTTTGTTCCATCACCTCTTTTGCAACTTTCCCACTAGGAAAACAGAGAAGTGGAAAATGTGATAATCTGCGTTTAGTACAACAAAGCCAAGGCTCAGCAGTTTCACAAGTATTTTTTTTTTATAAAACTTAATATTTTGTGAGTGAAATATTTTGAACACTACCGTACATAATTTTCATACCTGTATCTGAATCGACTACCCTTAAAGAAGAGATTACTACTGGACACAGTGCGGACTTGACTCGATTTCTCCAACCTGTGAGTGAACAGAGGAGGTGAATCACAATCATAAACCTACATGACATAAATATGTTGGTAGACTATTTTTACATGTATTGATTTACTTATAGAAGGCCTGATTCTCTACTCCACACTTCCACAGATGCTTACAGGCCTCTGGTGTCGGAGCGAAGTAAGTTAGAATAATCTTCCTGTCCTGCAACAGGTCCAAGTGTTTCATTTTTGAAGACACATAATAATAAATGGCACAGGTTGAAAAATACCAAACAGTTCAAGAAATTTATGAAGCAAAATACTGTATAACATTTGGAAATATACCACAATACTTTTGATAAATAAATTCACAGCAACTTTTGCTTGCTTACTTTTTTTTTAATAGAAAAAGTCCAGGGTTTCACAAATGGAAAAAATAACTAAATAAACATTTAACTTCAAAAGCTCCATAGAACAACAAAACTTTAACAACTACTGTATCATATTTACCTCAGTCTGATTTGCATATATATGAAATGTCTTTGCTTCAAATTTGAGTTTGGTTACCTCCTCCCTGAAAACAGAACGGGACAAATGAGACTAAAACAGGTGAGCAAAAGATTGAAAATAGGCAAAATAAGAGATTAAAATGAACAAATGTGATTAAGTATTAATCAGTAATACAATATATTTTTTTGTTTCTATTCTTAAAAGCCATTTAGATTTTAATTCTAGTCAGCAAAAAAAAAAAAAAAAAAGTTTTTAATGAACTCCAAAAAACTGATGCTGTTCGACTCAACCGGATGAGTGGGCCTGGCTCTTTTCCCACATCCGTGATCAATCCCTGGTTGTACATGAACATGTTGAACAGTGAAAGAAGTTTAAACTGAAATCTGAAGGGAGCTTTTGTTTTTTTAAGACATTAGTTCTCACCATGTGAGGAAATGGATTCTCCTGTTTCCTTGCAGCACAGTGAATCCAAATGGAGTGAAGGCCAGAAAAGCTGGATTCCCCGAAACATCCTGTAAATATATGAAGCCGAACAAGAACAAGCACATCAATCCCTAAAAGTGTCTTGCCCTGATAAAACACACCATAACAGAACAATTTCTCTTGGTTAAATTAGCTTCGTAGAGATCACCTTGCATGGATGAGGGTCCACTCCATACGTCTCCAGTGTCTGGGCTTTCTGAAGGAAGTTGAGCTCTGATGTTTCAGGGCTTTGACCTCTGCCAAAAACAACAAGACAATAAAACTCTACGTCTTATTTCTGTATCCGCTTGTGTTATTTGTAAATTATGTCCAGATTCAACACTAGGAAGGTTTGGATAATTCAGAGCAAATATTTGCTACACCTGTGCAGTCTGAATCAGAAAATCACTACTTTTACTTTTCCCCTTTGCTGACACTTAAAATGTATTTTATTGTGTTCAAAAGCTGGACATGAGCAACAGAGGGCAGTGTAGGATTAAACCT
This sequence comes from Simpsonichthys santanae, assembly GCA_031762415.1. Lineage (NCBI taxonomy): Eukaryota > Metazoa > Chordata > Actinopteri > Cyprinodontiformes > Rivulidae > Simpsonichthys > Simpsonichthys santanae. The sequence goes on along the minus strand of JARVLU010000599.1, from coordinate 17,635,790 downwards.
GCACGATGTGCTATGTCCTGTTTGCACTGGAGCAAAAATAATGCTGCACAATGGAGATAAATTCTTATTTTTCATATACCAATGTCAAAACATTTGATCTCTAAACTTTTACTAATGCCAGAAAAATATATTTACTTTTTTTCCGCCCTTGTAGAGAAATGAATTTCACAACAGATATGATTGCCTTCACAGATCACTTATGTTCTTGCATTATATAAAAAGAGAAGACATCTACAGATGGTTTTCTGCACTGAGCTTTAGGACTTTCAGGGGACTCTGATGATCTTTTGAGCCATATTAATGCAGAAATATACACATATTTAAAAAGTTTTCAAACTTTCAAGTTGCACTTTATGTTTCCTTTTTGTTGCACTTGTAATGGGAGTAAACATGTTTTCAAGTTGCTTCATTATCATGAACCAAAATACAGTTGCCATCTCTAAAGACCAAGCATCTAAAGCAGCAGTTTTACAAGTCAAAGAAAAAAAAAAAACAACAACAACAGAAGAACTGAGTGTGTAAAGTCAGTGAGTGAGGCGTTCTCGTGCGATTTATACAGAGTGGTTGCTAGAAGAACTCAGGTGTGCTGGGTTCTGGACAGGTGTCACCTTACATCAGCTCAGTCTTGTGGATCTCTGCAATCCACCGTTCCAGCTTTTCAGAGTGTTTGGGGAAGAACTGGAACTTGGAGCTGTAGCCCTCAGGATGTTTCCCGGGGTCGTAGTCACCAATTTCAGCTGCAAGGACCAACAATAAAAATCACAATGAAGATAGTGAGGATAACTTTTTCGGATTTGAGACTATCTCTCCTCCCTTACCCATCCCTGCAGGAGTTTCTCCCCTTGTTGTACACAATGAAGTATTTGCACTCAAAACATGTGTGAATCATAAATCAAATCAAATCGCAAATTTGCCTCGAGACGAAAGTGACGTCGAGAATGACAACGAAAGAAAGACTGAGGAGCAGATGACCGCTTGTCTTGTCTAGTTCTGATAAAGGTTTCTTCCTCATGAGGGAGTTTTTTTACTTTCCACTGTCCCCTTCATGCTTGCTCAAGATGAGAGTTCTGTGATGGAGTTAAATTCAAAGCAGTCTGCTCCTCAGATAAACAGTGTTGAATTATTAATATGAATGTTTCTGTTCAGTGCCCTGAGATGACTTCTGTTGTGACTTGGTGCTATATAAATTGAATTGAATTGTGATGTTTTTCTGAGGCTGTTCAATTCTGACACTGAAGACGATGACTTTAGTGGTTTTACTGCACAGGAGGAAGATGAACATAGCGATCAGTGACTTTTCCTGTTAGGCTATAATTATTTGTTTTTAACCAGCCATGTTACAGGCACTGTTCAGAAAAAAAAAAACTGTACATATTTGTGTATGTATTTATTTAAACGTTTTAAAATATTATGGTGTAAATATCTCATGTTACAACGTGGACACCTGCGGCTTATACTTTGTAGACAAGCGTAGTCTATATGTGTACAATTATTATTTTTTATTTAGTGTGTGCGGCTTATATTCAGGTGTGCTCTATAGTCTGGAAAGTACGGTAATTAACAGTGAATGTATTTGACAAAATTACTTACAAACTAAGTATGAAAATGAGGAATTATAATGACAAATTGTAAAGTTTTTGTGTTTTATGGTATTATAAGGTTTAAATTGATTGTTATTGAATTGATTCTGTTAAGAAGGGGCAGAAATTATAAGAATTGTATTCTTCTTCTGCTGCCTTTCATTTTATAGGTACTTATGTTTTGTATTTTTTTCTTGAATATGTATTGTTTTTTAACTGATATGAAATGAATGAAATAAACAAACAAACAAACAAATATGGGCTTCAAGATTGTAAGCACATTAGCCTGAACAAATCTAGAGAAAGTTTTATTCCAACCTAGTTTACCCGTTTATTAATTTGTGAAACAAGTGAAATACAGTATGTTAATTCTACTACTTTGTATATGTACTGAATAAATACATTATTCTGGTGCAGTCTAAGAATGACCAAATCATTTTTTTTTTTACTTTAAACCTTCCTGAGATCTTTGAAGTGGTGTGCAGTGGAGAGCATCCTGTGCTCCAGCATCAACGTGTGGCATGGAGGCTGCACAGCTGCAGAAAGAAAAGCT
>JARVLU010000599.1:17609664-17633557 GCA_031762415.1 Simpsonichthys santanae | reverse complement strand
AAAATAGCAAGGAGTGTAGCAGTTCTCTCTAATGCTAGAAAATTTTTAAATTATTCTGCTCTTCATATTATTTACTGCTCACTTATTTTGCCATATCTAAGTTACTGTGTGGAAGTTTGGGGCAACACTTACAAAACTTCGCTTCAACCGCTATGCACATTGCAGAAACGAGCCATTCGATTAGTTTATAAGGTTGATTTTTATTGTCATACTAACAATTTATTTATAGATTCTAATTTTATTAAATTCCAAGATTTGATAGAGTTTCAAACTGCACAATTTATGTATAAAGTTAGAAACAAACTATTACCAGAAAATATTCAAAACCTATTTACTGATAGAGTCGAGAGATATGACTATAGAGAAAACCTGAATTTCAGAACTTTGAATGTGAGAACAACAATGAAAAGAATGTGCATTTCGGTCATTGGTGTGAAGATTTGGAATAAACTCACCAAAGAGTTGAAGCAAAGTCCAAGCATGAGGTATTTTAAGAATAGACTAAAAATGGTTATTATTCAAAAGTACAAGGATGATCAAGGGTGAGAAATTGGATGGTAATAATAGATCTGAGGATGATTTGGACAATTGGGGGCTGATCTGTGTATATGTGTGTAAATATATGAGGATGTGTAAATAAGGAAATGTTATCTATGTATTTATGCAGGTAGATGTGGTATGCATATCTATGTGAGTATGTATATAGTCACCATTAGAGGAAGGGAAAAAGAAGAAAAAAATGTATCTTAGATTATAAAAATTGAGTATGTTTATTTGATATTAAGATTAAGATTATTTGATATTAAGATTCTGTATCTATACTTAGAAACATGAAAGTCTTCAGTATTATGTTTTGTGGTGAAATATCGGTCTGAAATAAATTTAAGAATGTAATGTTGACAAAATATATTTAAGTTAGTAAAAATTATGTATAGGGCTCAACTTGAATAGTTGATAAAATATATTTAAGTTAGTAAAATTCAGAATTATAATGACAAATTGTAAAGTTTTTGTGTTTTATGGTATTATGAGGTTTAAATTGATTGTTATTGAATTGATTCTGTTAAGAAGGGGCAGAAATTATAAGACTTTTATTCTTCTTCTGCTGCCTTTCATTTTATAGGTATTTATGTTTTGTATTTTTTTTGAATATGTACTGTTTTTAAACTGATATGAAATGAATGAAATAAACAAACAAACAAACAAACAAACAAAATGGAGATTGCATGGTTATTTTAAATGCACAAAGTTATACATTTATATTAAATGCAGCTAAACAATTTCTGTCATTTTTTTCTTAATATATTTTTCTTTCCGTTTGCAATAATGTGCAGAGAAGTAAAACATTATTTGATTGTGCAATTAAAAAAAAAAAAAACACCCTCCACCCACACATACATATTATGATGGTGAAGTAGTGAAATACTGCTGCCATACAGAAAGTCCACACATGCTTGATGTGAAAATTATTGAACAAATACTTCATATTATAATAAAAAATACATTTTATGTTTTCCTTAAATCACTGTACAGTACTGAGGACATTCATCACTTTAATGGATCAATTCGTGTTTTATGATCATAGATTAGAAAAAAGATGATAAAAAGAGGAAGAACCATGACCAAAACTGTTTTTTTGTGGATATTGGTTTTTCTTGTCAATGAGCCAACACTCAAAGAAGAAGAAGAAAGAAAAAAATAGGCTTTATTGTGTAAAACTGTAGAATCATGCAGTGTATTTAAGTTTAAAGCTTGATGTTTGACAATTACAGTATTTATGTCAGCGTTTAATAAAGAACACTTTTTCAAGTCATTTTCCTCAGCCTATCCTGAGTCTCTGGGCATGATCATACTCATAAATAAAATACTGGAAGTTTTATGTGATATTCCAGCAAGATCAAAGTATAAAGTTTATAGTAGTTTCATGCAGTTTTATGACAGTCCATCTGTTCCACCTTGTAAAATGTAGGCAGCCAGCAGAGCTGCATCTGACGTCTTGCACAGAAGGCGACCGTGATAAAGATCCCTCTTGACCTGCAGGAAGACGAGATATCTGTGGAGGAGAAGCGGAAAATAAGAGAAACGTATTGAGTTCATCACTTGTACAAGATCTATTGCTAACACACACATTTGATGCAGTTTAACAATAAGGTTCTGACTGTTTGGAGGAGAAATAATGAGAAGGCCTGCGGATAACTTAAGAACTGTTAAAAGAGTGTGTTTGTTACAAAATGCGCTCGTTGGCTGGATTGTAATGATTCACTTTTTTTGTCACTTTAAAGCATATTAATGAAAAAACAGAAATTACACTTTATACAAAGCATGCACTAATGACTATATGTCTTGTTCTATTACATTTAGTATTTTAAACCTAGAAATTATACTTTAACATAAAACAGGATTTAAATTAATTATTCAGTTCAGTTTATCTCTAATTATTGTTTCATCACCAACATCCAAAGATGTTTTTTTTAAATACAGCACAATTTTTTTTCTTGACAAGGATTCATGTTTTACACTTCTCTGCACCAAAGCAATAAAAACCTCTGCAGAACAAAATGCTGCTGTAAAGCATGTCAGAGCAGAGGCCATGTGGATTTAAAGCATCTTTACAATAAAAACACATCAAATGACATTAGTTTACTGCATGTTGGCTTTTTTTTTAATGTGCATCTTAGTGTAAAGCAGCGTACAGTGTGTCAGATGCTCTTCCTTCATTGAACAAAGACAGCTGTGAAATTTAAGGTGGTAATTCTCCGCTGCATGCTTGTGTGCCACTGAAAGCCTCCAGAACAGATGGGTGGAGGACGGAGCGGCTCTTCCTCGCCAGCACTGCTGCTCCATCAAGAAGAGCTCAACTGCGAAGGATTTTATCGCGTGGCAACCAGTCGAGGGATGTGCTTTATGTGGATCTGTGTGCTCGAGGCTTTCCGTCTCCCTCCTCGCAGCAGTTTGTTCAGCTGTCGGCGGTGCCACACACAGAGAAGTGAGCAATAAGAAGCTGCATGATGCCACAGAGGAAAAGAAAACTTGCATTGTCCCCCCCAATACAGGCTCCTTCTGTTGGACACTTATAAAGTATGAGGCAAAGTCAGAGATGTTCCTTAAAGTATTGTGATGTGCTTGTGCAATACTCATCAGAGGAGGACTAATAAGGGACAGGTGTGTGCAGTCAGTAGAGGAGCAGCACACTGAAGAAACAAACTGAGCAGAGCTTCCTGTGGTTGTGGCAAATGCAAGTTCTTCACTTCTAATGCCATCTCAGAGTGCCGAAACGAGGAGTGAACAATCATCTCATCTTGAATGTGAACAACACAAAGGAGATGGTTGTAGATTTCAGGAGAAACAGGAACAGGTCCAACACTATTTCCATCATGGGAGAAGAAGTGGAGGTGGTGGAGAAGTATAAATACCTTGGGGCTCACCTGGACAACAGACTAGACCGGAGATGCAACAGTGAAGCTGTCTACAAGAAGGGATAGAGCAGACTGTACTTCTTGAGGAAGCTGAAGTCCTTCAGTGTTTGCACTGGGACAGAACATCTTCTTTAAGTCCGTTGTAGAGAGCGTATCTCTTCTGCCATCATCTGCTCAGGCAGCAGCACCAGAACAAATGACTACTTCTTCAGATCTGTTGTAGGACAGACCACTACAAGAGATCCTTCCTGCCCACAGCCATCAGCATCTAGAACAACTCTTTAACAAAACCTGGATGATGAGTTACAACATTTAATTTCACTCTGGGATTAATAAAGTATTTTTGAATTGAATTGAATTTGAATTGTACCTCATGACTCCAAACAGGGGTGGACTTTTTTGTTGTGTTTCAGCCAGAAAAAAAGTATGATCATGTTTCTACATTAGCAGAAAGCTAGTTAAATATATGTTGCATGGAATAGCATAAACAATTTTTTTAGCAAAAGCACATTTAAAGCTTTGTAAAAAAAAAAAAAAAAAGAAAATGTTTGTCATAGTTGATACGCACAAAAAATGCATGCTTTGCTTCGTTGCCACCAAATCTGCTTTAAATAATGTTAAATACAGTACTGTATACGTTTTTATTATTTACATATAAGATTCCCTGAATGCTGGTCAAACTGTTTTTCTCTCTGTACTCCCAAATACAACTGTACTGTATTAGGATCTGTTTATAAAAATATTTTCCTAAATTTTTAGTTTGGACGTTACATTTCATAAACATTTTACCCAAGCTTAGATGAAATGCATCCCTGCAGCTGCTGAAATGTAACATATTTTTATCTCTCAGAGGTGGTGGACTGGGATTATGTGTGAAACACTGTTATAAACGCATCCTCTTTAGTTCTTGAGCTGAATAATGTCTTCTGCATAATTGCTGACAAACTGATGATGCAATGCTCTTCAAGCATAAGCCGGGTTTAAATGAGCTCGAGAAGCAGAACACCTGATTGTAGGAATATGAGTCCTCAGAGCATTTACTGTTATTGCTTTAATTTGTCTTACAAGGTGCGTAAACATGACTGCACTGTGTACATTTTTTTCTTTTTATGTTTAGGGTGCATTTCTGGCCAATTATACACCTATAACTACCAGTTATCTAACATTCCTCTCAAAAATTCTTGAGAAAATAATTGCAAATCAGTTGTGTGAACATCTGGACAGAAATAATCTGAGGAGTTTCAGTCAGGATTTAGAGCTCACCATAGCACTGCATTTGAACTGATGAAAGTTACTAATGATATTCTCATGGCCTCTGATAATGGACAAGTGTATAGACTGGGTCTGTTAGACCTCAGTGCTGCATTTGATACAGTTGACCACAATATTCTATTACAGAGACTTGACTATGATATTGGGATTACAGGCTCTAAAATGGTTTAAATTATTTTTATTTGATATAATCTAGTTTGTAAATGTAAATAATGAATCTTCATCGTACACCAAAGTTAGTCATGGAGTTCCTCAAGGTTCAGTGCTTGGACCACTAGTTTTTACTTTATACTGTATGAGATGAGAGTTCTGCAATTGAGTTAAATTCAAAGCAGTCTGCTCCTCAAATAAATAGTGTTAACTTGCTGGTACAGTATTTTTATATACTGGTATACAGTATATGAATGTTTATGTGCAGTGTCCTGAGATGACTTCTGTTGTGACTTGGCACTACATAAATAAACTGAAATTGAATTGAATTGAATATGTGCTTCCATTAGGTAATATTAAACAGCATGGGATAAATTTTCATTGTCTGATGACATATTTGTCCATGAAACCCAATGAATCCAATCAGTTGCTTAGACTACAAGCATGTCTTAAAGACATATAAACCTGGATGACCCATTTTCTGCTTTTGAACAAAGACAAGACTGAGGTTTTAGTTTTTGGACCTGTACTTTTTAGTAATAAACTTTGCAGCCTTTTTCACTTCCTCTGGATGGCATTAATTGGCCTCCATTTCTAATATAAAAAAATAATCTTGGTGTTATTTTTTGATCAGGACATATCTTTTAACCCCTACATATAAAAACGTTACCAGGACTGCTTTCCTCCACCTGCATGATATCAATAAAATTAAAAACATCGTGTCCAGAAATGATGCAGAAAAAACTGGTTCATGCATTTGTCACATCTAGACTGGACTATTGCAATGGTTTATTATCTGGGTCTCCAAATACTTCTTTAAAAGGTCTTCAGTTGATCCAAAATGCTGCTGCCAGTCTTAACTGGAGTTAATAGGAGAGATCATATCTCTCCAGTTTTGGCTTCTCTCCAATGGCTCCCTGTCAAAATCAGAGTTGAATTCAAAATCTTACCGCTAACCTACAAAGCTCTAAACAACCTAGCTCCATCTTATATTACAGATCTTATTGTTCCATATTTTCCCAACAGAGCATTTTTCTCTCAGACTGCAGGTTTACTTGTGGATCCTAGAGTTTCCAAAAACAGAATGGGAGGAAGATCTTTAAGTTATCAGGCTCCTCTATTGTGGAACCAACTTCCAGTTTCTGTCTGTGAAGCTGACACCTTGTCTACTTTTAAGATTAGGCTTAAGTCTTTCCTTTTTGATAAATCCCACAGTTAGGGTTGGCTTGGGTTTCCTGAGCTATCTGTTAATTATACTGCTATAGGCTTAGACTGCTGGAGGACAAATTGACAACATTTTCTCACTCTGCTGCTGCTGTCTTTACTTGCTCTACTCTACCTGTTTGTATTTGTAAGTACTGTACAGTATTTCTATCTTAACATGTTTTTTGTCTTTCCTCCAAAAAACCTGGACCTGCCATTCTGTGTTTGTCTGTTTCTCCTTTGCTGCTTGTCCTGAGCCTGGATCTACTGGAAGTTTCTTTTTGTTAAAAGGGAGTTTTTCCATTCCACTGTTACCTTTGTGCTTGCTCAGGATGTGAGACTGTGACAAAGTGAAGATCTAATGCAATCTGCTGGCATCCTAGATAACTTTTACTAATATGCTTTTTTAATGTACATATATGAATGCTTCTGTTCAGTGCCCTGAAACATCTTCAGTTCTGACATGGCAGATTGAATTGAATATGGTCAAAAATGATTTCCAGATGAACATTTGTTTGAAGCCAACTTGTTTGTGAACATCACACTCCTCCACCTGCAGCCCACTGAGCCGTTTAAAACCCTACCTGGTGATTTCCTCCTTCAGAGCAGCGGGGTCTGGTGGATAAAACTTGACACGTAGACACATGGTGAATGGAGGCTGGGCTGAGAGACGAGGACAAAAAGAACATTGCATCCTGAATTTCCAGAGGAGGGAAAGAGAGTGTATATGTGTGTGTGTGTGTGTGTGTATGTGTGTGTGACATTATTTATTTGTTGTGTACTGTTTAATCAGGTTTTATTATCCTTAACAAATTATAGCTTTTTTTTTTTTTTTACACAAAAAACAAACAAAAAAAAAAGAACAGTAAAAAACACATGAGGCCGAGTAAACACTTACACTTCATTTGTTTGGCAATTGGTTTGGAAAACTCCAACCAGTGCTGCAAAATAAAAAGAAACGAGAAGTAAAAGACAGGTCAGCTTTTTAAACACAGATCCTTCCGCTTTTATAAATGATATTTTTATTTTTATTTTTATTGAACCATTCAGCAGCTGAAGTTGATTTATAGGAAAAGTTGAATCACACCCAAGAGTTTCTGGTTTGAAGCTATATCGTGTTTTAAGAGTAAACAGTATCAAAGCAGATATGGGCAGTGGTGGCTGATTGGTTAGAGCAGTCGTTCTCCAATGTTGAGGGTTCAAATCCACCAGCAGTCACATGCCGAAGTGTTCCTGGGCAAGACACTGAAAACCTCATTGCCTTCGATGTTTGTCCCATTGGTGTATGAAGGCGATAAAGCACTGATTAGTCTCTAGAATTATTTGTTCATTTAGCTTTGTATAGATCTAGTGGAGTGCTGTATGAATGGTATGAGGGCAAAGATTATAGTGTAAAGCACTTTGAGTGTCTTGATAAGATAGAAAGGTGCTTTATGAGCACAGTTGATTTACCATTTAGACATAGTGTAATTTTTCATTAAACCTACAGTTTAAACTGTCTTTAAAAAAAATTGCCAGTCAGTGCAAGGATTTCATTGGTGGTTTGGAGTGTAGTAAAACACTTCCTGCCCACCTTTGATTTACATGAGCTGTCACTCAGATGTGTTTATGGTGAGAACCCCATCCAAACCAACTCCCTCCTCCATAAAAGAGATGAACTGACTTGTTGAAAAAGTTCCTATATGGAAGAAACAGGGAGTGTCATGGCAAGCCTACCAGAATAGCTCCACCTTTTTATTTTTTTTTTTAAAGGTAATTACATGTTTGCAACAAGCTACTTTGTCTTTTGATGAAATAAACTAGATACTTCCACCTTGTTAGTCTACAAAGTTTCCTTTAGCACGGGCGGCTCAAACTGTAAATTTTAAAATCTTCAAAGACTTGTACATTTAACAGTGCTCGAGCTAGCTGTGGACGCACTCATCACTGGGATAGAGATGATTACAGCAGCAGCAGTATTCACACATCACAACTTTTATTGAAAATGTCTCCACATTTCTGCTTGAAATGTCTAGTAAATGGGCTTTATTTGTCCCTTCAGCTGTCCATCCATCCATCCATCCATCCGTCCATCAGGTCACAGGGCAGCTGCTCAACCAGGAAGGCTCTTCCAGCACTTCTGGATGGAGTTCAAGGTAGACCAACCAAGAGACATAGTCTCTCCATTGCGTACTGTGTCTTTCCTGGGGTCTCCTTGCAGATGGACATGCCTGTAAAACCTCCCTAGGGAGGCGTCCAGACTGAGTGCATCCTTACCAAAAGCCCGAACCACCTCAGCTGGCTCCTCTCGATGTGGAGGAGCAGTGGCTCTACTCTGAGTCTCTCTAGGATTAACTGAACTTCTCACACTATCTTCTCAGCCATCCTGCTGAGAAAACTGATTTTGATTGTCTATATGCATCATACCATTTTTTTCAGTCACTACCTAGAATTCAAGACTGTAGGTGAGGGTAGGAATGTAGACCAACCAGTAAGCAGAGCACTTCGCTCTACAGCTCAGCTCCCTCATCATCACATGGACCAGCACAAAGTCCACATTACTGTGGAAGCTGCACCAATCGGTCTGTCTATCTCACGCTCCATTCTTCCCTCACTAGTGAACAAAACCTCTTGAACTCCTCCACATGAAGCAGAACCTCCCTCCCAACCCAGAGAGAGCAATCCATCCTTTTCCGATTGAGGACCACGGCCTCAGATTTGGAGGTGCTGATCCTCACCCCAGCAGCTTCACACTCGGCTGCAAACCTCTCCAGTGAGAGCTGAAGATCAGGACCACATCATCCGCAAATAACAGAGATGGAATCCTGAGGCCACTGAACTGGACTACCTCTGGCCCCTGGCTGCACTGAAAAGGTTTGTTTGTGAGAGAGTTTATTCAGCTGTTAAACAAAAGATAGAAAATTGTCTTGAGATGCAAACGTTCATAAACTACACAAAGTGAACCAGGCATAAAGTGGGAAAAAAGCAGGTATGGGCACGTTTTAAAACGAGATCCAGCTAGATTTAATTGTATAATAGTATTTAGGTGTTCCATTTTTGTGTCCATGTATTAAGAAAAAATAATCACATTTTTGATGTTTTTGCGGAAAATGCTTATTTTAACTTCCCTAACTGTGTTCTTTAAGTCTTTTCATGAGTACCATCACCATCAAAATAAATATAAACAAGCAAACAATAAACCAAATCAGTTCCAACATTATACTATTTTTTATATTTCATTTTACGAATGATAAAATTTGTTTGTTTTTTTCAAGGTTATAATACAATCAGATTTTCAATCTAGCTTTATTTAGACTTCCAAAGGGTTGTGATACAAATAGAATAAAATGAATTTATCAGATGAGTGGGGGATTTTTGTTACAGTGCTGAACATAATTTACTAATCAGCACGATAATGACACAGTTATTAATGGAGGGCAGAGTAACTGTAACCTTAAACACCAACGCTGCCTTTGTTAACCTTTTCCTGACTGTTCTTCTTGGTCTCAGAGCCTTTCTACAGGCTGATGTCCTAATTGTGCAAAGAGAGCTGCGAGACTGCAGGAGGGTAACATTTAAAAGCTTTTCACAGCATTTGCAATCCTGTTCAGAGTTCAAGAGTGCAAGATTAACAAATAATCAGAAGTATTGCAACTTTGCACAGGACTGTATTAATTCCCTGATGTTTCTAACAAATCAATGTTTTTTCAGCTTCTATAATTAACTTGCTGATTTGCCCACCTGAGGTGAAGGTTTGCATGCATGGAAGAAAATAAACTTCATTAAATTAGTATGTCCTAAAAGTCACTAAGCAGCTTTTGAGAAAGTCTATTTGAAACTGGATAATCCATCCATCCATCTGTGGGACACCTTGGACAGGTCGTAAGTCCATCACAGGGACACATAGAGACAAACAACCATTCATTCACTCTCTCACTCACACCTAGGGACAATTTAGAGTTACCAATCAGCCTAACATGCATGTTTTTGGTCTGTGGGAGGAAATCGGAGAACCCTGAGAAAACCCACACATGCACAGAGAGAACATGCAAACTCCACCAAGAAATGTCCCCAGCTGGGATTTGACCAGGCAACCTTCTTCCTGAGAGGCAATAGCTCAACCAGCTGTGCCACTGTGTCGCCAACTGGATAATTTAGACATTAAAACCTGTTGGGAAAATGTACACAACTAACACAGATCAGATTTTCTTGGATAACTGTACTCTCGTTTATTCTAGTTCTGTAGCTTTAAAATAAAACTGTAATCATTATATATAAATTCAACCTATACTAATGCAAATTTTAAGCCCATAAGAATATTCAGGTTAGAAACATTGACTACAGTTGAGTCTAACTGTTATTTTATTTTACATTTCATAATAAATAATAGTAAAGTAAATTTTGAATAAAACATCTTAAAATGTCTCTTTGATGCATCTTTTTTTGTTGTCATTTCAGTTAAAGTCAGAAAATGTATGTTTGAGAGGTAAAATGGGACAGAAGAAGTCAGATCATGGCTAAACTCGTGAAATAACTAGAAAAAGGAACACTTACTCTTTGCTTGTCTGGATCAACATATCTGATGCCAAAGTAGTCTTTCTCCAGCAGGTTGAGGTGGTGGCAGATGAGGTCAAACAGGTACTGTCCCTTGGCATCTCGCTGGAAGAGACATGAGAAATGTCTTACATTAACCTCTCAGCCTCTGTCTCACTCTTTTGCAATTTTGCTCCGTCACAGAAGTCAACTCCCAGCGAATCAGTGAAACAAACTGTAAATGAAAACACTCAAATAAAACATCCAAACTTAATGTTAGGCACCAAACAATACGAAACATTGAAAAATAAAAATAGCATCCCAAAAGTGTATGGGTATTTCTACACATTTGCTTCCTTCCTTAGATAGATAACTGAATAGGCATTCACACTATTGTGATCCTGTTTATCAGCTTTTCTCAGATAATTTCAACTTTATTGTGCTAATCTCAGCTTCTTTCAACACTAGTGGGCACAATTAAGCTCACTTCACAAAACCTAAGCTTTTTTGTGCATTTCTTTAGCTACTATTCAGCTGTTTTTAGTAAATGTCAGCTTTTCTCAGATAATTTAGGCTAAGTTAAATTAGGTTTTAAGAATCTTTTGGACTCCTGGCAAGGACCAATGCACAAATGTTCCTGTTTTTAGTTTTCTACATTCGCCTTATGATTTAGCTGTTTTTGCTACTTTTTTTGCCATCTTATTTTAATTTGTAAAAAAAAAAAAAAAAAAAAATCTGTATGCCTCTTTTATGACTGTCTATTGTTGTCACTGTTGTCCATTGTTGTCATCATACTTTGTTAGTTCTCGCTTGTAAATGAGTCCTCGAGGCTCAATGGGATTAACCTGTATAAATAAAAGTTGAATGAATGAAAATTTTCAACTTTATTGTGCTAATTTATGTCTTTCGGCTTAGTGGGCACAATGAAGCTCCCTCCACTTACTTTTGGAAATTTAAGCTTCTTTCTAAATTTCTTTAGCTACCATTCGGCTGTTTTATAGAAAAACTAGGATAACTGCCATTTAGACCTATTCATCTGAAACTTGGCGTATTGGTAGCTGACAACTATCACTAATAGATTCTGACTGAAAATCTAAAATCCAAGATGGCTGCCTTAGCAAAATAAAGGAAAATACTAAAAAAAAAAAACACAATTTTAGTCATGTTGAGCTGAATGTTGGTGTGATGATAGCTGACATTTCCCATCAAATGCTGGATGAAAATCAAAAATCCATGATGGACACCATTACTACTTTTCAGCCACTTTTACACATACAGAGCTGAAATTTGTTGAGATTATAGCTGAGAACATTCCCTGTCACATACTGCATCTAAATCAAAATTCCAAGATGGCCGCTTTGTCTAAAAAGGAAAAAATATGATAACTAAAGCATTTTTAGAGCTATTCAGCTGAAATTTGGTATAGTGGTAGCTGAGAGCAAACCTAAACATACTGCTGTCAGATCAACAGTTTATATGGCAGCAGCCTGGCAGTCAATTACATTAGGAACAATTGTGCACGTTCTGCTTCCTTCTGACATTTGAAATTTCTTTCTGCAATTTTAAGCTACTTTCCCACTATTTTCTTCACATTTGTAATCAAGAGGCATCCACACTTACTTTTTCACAGGAACTGCAAATTCTCTAGTTGGCATTTATAATGTATGTGAATGTTTTTGTTCAGTGCCCTGAGATAACTTCTGTTGTGACTTGATGCTATATAAAATGAATTGAATCGAATATTGTCAAAGCAAAAGTGTTTTATTTTATTTTTTCACTTTTTATGTGGAGATTGTCTGAAAAGTCCAATCAATCACCAGAAAGTGCTTTAATATTTCACTGTTCTCAAGGGAGATATCTAAGGCCTATCAAATATTCATATCAAGGCAGCATCCATCTGCAAAAGATTGGAAAATAAATTCTGCTGCAGTAAAAGGGCTGGAAACTCAGGAGAAGGTGTGTGTCAAGAAATGACAGTCAGGAAGAGAAAGGAAGCATCTGGCATGTTATGCAGATGTCCAACTTTTTTATTTAAGACACTTTTAAATAAAAATTTTTGCATTTTAAGAAATTTTAAGGTTTTAAGACAAGTTACATTGCTCAGTTGCTTGAGTGGGAACCAGCACTTGAATATTGAATAAAATGCACAATTTCTTCAGGGAAGATGTTTCATCACATTGCATGTCATATTTTAAACCAACATGCTTCCCAATGTTAGTATTCAAAGTATGTGTTGAAGATGACCATCACACTTAATTGCAGCTCAATGTTTAAAAAATCGACTGTTGTAATCTTTGTAATGTTGGTTGATGTTTAGCTGTGGTGGCCATTTTGAATTGAGGCAATTCTACAAATTAAACAGTTATGATGCTTAACCAATGATTACCTTACGAGAGTTTAATTACAATCCATCTAGTGGTTCATAAGATGTTTTGCTAACATACAGACAGGATAAGGGATACAAAGCAAAATTCGAAGAGTGGTGCAGAACAGCACATATAAAAGAAATACGCCTGACAATATTTGTCTGTTGACAAATAGCATCAAGTTCATTTTGTCGTCATCAGACAGAACAACCTAAAAGTTGTAAGATGATATTTGTGCAAATATGAAAACTAAAAAGTTGTTTTATCTGCTGGCAGAACAAAGTTTATCTATAGTGACCTAAACCTGAGTTAAGTGTGTACAACTCGGATTTTATGTCTTGCTTTTTTTAATGTAGGTGCGTTAGGAAACACGCCCACTTCAAACTCTGAACACGGAAAGTAACATAAGGAACACAAAGTGAACTTCTCAGTGAGACATTCTGTGCCTAGTAGTACCATCCATTTTCATTACCCCCTTTTGCCTTTCTTGGTTTCTGGCTAGCTAGATGAGGCGGGGGACACTCTGGACAAGTCTCCAGTCCATCACAGGACCACATACTGTAGAGACAAACAGGCATTTGCACTCTCACACCTAGGGACAATTTAGAGTTATCAATTAGTCTAATGGGCATGTTTTAGCAGGTCTGTGGGAGGAAACCAGTGTACCTGTGCATGCACAGGGAGAACATGTAAACTCCACACATAAAAGACTGTGATGTGAACCTGTGACCTTCCTGCTGTGAGGCCTCAGTACTACAAGGTTTTAACTACCATAATATTGTGCAAGCTTACTGACTGGATGTGCACTCAGAACTTTTTTTTTTTAATCCTCTCTCTTTTACATGCACACATACAATTCATCTTCAGTTTCTGCAAAGGTAAAGAACACAATGTAATGTTCCATGCTGTCCTTTCAGAAAGACACCCTGTTCTCACAAGTGGCACAAAACTGCACCGTCAGAGAAAGTCAAGTGCAGATACGCGAGAACAGGAGAAGGAAGAGAAAGGCAAAACCTTACAGAAAGTGGGGAGAAAAGTGGAGAGCAAATGTATGAGACTGAATATTGTGACTCAGTACAAAAAAAGCATTACAATCAAAAACAAGGAAACAGAAGAATAAAGACGGATGCATGGATCTAAAGCAGGGGTGCCCAGACGTTTTCAGCATGTGAGCTACTTTTAAAATGACCAAGTCAGTGCCCTGTTTACAAAAACCTTTAGAACCTCCGGAGACATAAGTGTTTTTTCAATGTTTATTGGGGATAATAATAATAATAATAATTTAAAAAAATAATTAATTCTACCTTCATTTATATAGGTTAATCCCATTAAGCCTAGGGGACTCATTTACAAGAGAGACCTGATTTTTACAAAGAGTGATGATGAGTGGACAACAAAGACAACAGTAGACAATCATAAAGGATGCATACAAATTGAGATTTTTTTTTAAACAAGTGAAAATCAAATGGTATTTAAAAGGAAAAGTAACAACAACAGGTTGTAGGGTGGTGTAGAAAACTAAAAATAAGAACATGTCTGCAGTGGTTTTTCCCAGGAACTTAAAATATGTTTAAAGCCACGTAGAGAGGTCAAGGTTGAGATCTTCAGATGAAAAAATGAGTGGGTTTGTGCAAAAAACGCTGGTTTTCATATCAATCGGGTTGCCAGATAAGAAATTATGAACTATAATACTGTCACTTTAAAATGATAGTATTTTGACCTAAACTGTCCTATGTGCTGAGTAAAGATAGTCTAGGTGTGTGTTGTGTTTGTTGAACATGTGCACAGAAGAGAAGGGGGTAAATAGACATTTAAAATTTATCTGGCAACCCTGATGCAGGGTTCAGCTGCATTCATTGTGCATGCAGCAGCTGCATGACAGTTAGTCCAAACACACTAACCACTCTTTGTAACTGGATTTTATTAGTTTTGCTCCTGCTGAAAAAGGGTGAGTGGCACAAAAACACTGCTCTCTGCCATTTATTATAACTGTTGTTAGTGCAGAACAACATTGGACTTAGTGGGTATGTGCAACTTCACACTTGCGGCAAATTTCACAGGGTTCCTCTGAAAATTTCCACTCGGAGATCTGGCTTCAGAAAGCTTCACTTTCAGAGAGAATGTGTCATGTTTCTGACCATCTTCTCATGTGTCATGTCCTGTTTCTCTGCTCCTGTCACCCATGCCCACTTTGCACATTCGCCTCATCAGCTATCATGCCATTCACCTATTACCTGTTCTACTTAAACTCTAAGCTCACACTCATCCTCTGCCAGATCATCAAACTCCTTTATTTAGTAGATGTCCAGCGTTCTCTTCATAGACTTGTTCACCTGCCTCGTCTTGACCTCACACATGTTTTTTGGATTCCCCGCTTTGCCTGCTCCTTGCCTGTACTGTATTTTTCTCTCTGACCATGGTATCAACCCTTTCTTCTGCTAAAATGACTACGCTTCACGGATTATGACTTAGTTTTGGATCTGGACCTCTGACTTCTTGTGTATGACCCTCACTTGCCACTCTGGACCTCACACTTGGATTTCCCTTCAAACAACGCTCTGCTTCACAGTTGCTCCTCACTCACTGACAGTGACGTCATCACCGCCAACTCCCTGAAGGAGCCCCTCCCTCACCTGACTGTGAAGGTTAGTGACAGCTTTTGTATTCTTCTGAACAGTCACAGTGAAGTCCACTTCAGCCCAGCCATAGGACCCAGACCTCCACCAGCAGATGCTTATCAATAAACTTTTTACTCATTCCTGTTGTCTGGCGTCGTACTCGAATCCTAAAAATGTATTCTTGTCAGAATGAGGGCTGTTGTCATGTACATGTAAATGTAGCCTCGAACCGGCCGCCCTGTAGAAAAATCAAGTAACAAACGTCATAGTCTTATTTTTTTAATCCCATGCGATCTAACCAAACTACCTTTGCGATCAACCGGTAGATATCGATCGACGTATCGGGCACTCCTGATCTAAAGTGTCTCTTTTCTCAATGTTTGTTTCAGTTCAGATCAAAGAACAAAACAGTGAGGTGACTGTTTAATCCTTACAAAGATACTTATAAAGAAATATTAACCTGTACTCATCGATATTCATGACCAAAGAGCCACAGTGTGAATGTTGGTTTTTATTATTCCAATCAATTCAAAACTGAGCACATTTCTAAAACGCATTTTGTCAAAAAAAAAATTGTGTTTGATTTCTGAGTCCACGTCTTTCTGTCGTTTTACTTGTTTTTCCCACATCAGCTCATCGTTTTCAGTTTCGTCAAGCTGTGCACTGGGCAGACCTTTCCCAGGATGCACTGGGCTGACCCTCTGTCGCCTCTGTCAGTACGTCTGTATGTCACAGTCACGACTTCCAGTCTGACTCACCAGGACAGGTCTGCTTACTAGTCCCACAGCAAAAGAGAGAGACAGAGAGAGACACGCACACAAAACAGCCCAAATTCCTCCCATTGTGTTAAAAGTGTCTGTGGAACACCAACATGCACCTCCCACTTTCTCCATGCGTTGCGTTGTAGTGTAAACTGTGATGATGGTCAAAACATATTTATCACAGTGCTAATAATGTGTGTTTCCTTTGCTGTGCAAACTCACTAATGCATTAGAGTGCATCATCCTAAGCATCTTTATGCACGCAGCAGAAGTTATTAATGATCCATGTCCATGCTGAAAGTTCTGAAACAACAACAAAGTCGCAGGGAGATTTATCTCACTTTAACACTTTGGCGAACAAATGCAGGGAAGTGGATTGGATTTGGAAACACCATTCATAATGAATATTGGGCTCCCAAGAGCAGATTTCCTTGCCAACAACAACCAGCTGAAGGACTGTTTAAGACAAACACAAAGAATAAGCACATCCACTTTCCACAATCGACTTACTGGCTCTTCCATCCGATTTTAAATGGGGAAGAATGCACGATTTTCTGATGAGCTTCTGTTCTGCATTGCAATGAGAGCAGGTAATCCTATTGTTCCTAGTTATTTACCTGAGTGTGCACCGAGAGGCAGTTTGTAACAATACAATCGCAGCACGTTTTCCGTCTTCACTTAAGGCAATAAGGCAAAGCAGCAGGGCAGCTTGCCCAAAGGCTCGCACATGTGGCGTCGTCTTGCATTTCAATGAGACTCTGAACTTCAGTGAGCTGAGCGGGCACCACTGGGACACAAAGGCAGAAACACTATTGATCTGAAGATAACTGTTCGACATCCTGCTGGGACTTCAACTCTGAGCCAAACTGTATTATACAAATGGGTACAGAGTTTGGGTGCAGTTCCAAACAAACTGTGCAGTGGGACTAACAAACTGACAGCAATTTATTAACTGGGCAAGATTTTTAAAAGGCCATGAAGTGCATCACAATTTGACTTTAAAGCTGAAATTTTGAGACATTTTACAGTAAAAGTACATTTTAGATTATACAAAATGTGGCATAATTATTTCTTAATGACACTGAGGAAAATCACAACTAGTAAAGTGCTAAAAGTCTGGTTTAGTTTAGTTTAGTTTATTTCTTCATTTAAAAAAAAAATACAATACCAAACAATACCATAAATGTTATACAAAATGTAAAAAAATGAAAGGTAGCAGAAAGAAGAAAAAAATCTTATATCTGCCCCTTTTTTCAAACAATCAGTTCAAACAATAATCTTCCTAATCTTAATAATCTCTTCACTTTCTTTACACTCAAAGTTGTACACACTCCCCCAAATCGACAAACATTTCTCTCTCAGTATTTAACTTTTACACTTTGCAGTCATTGTGGAAGGGTTCAGGATAGGAGTTTAAAAATGGGTTGAGGTAGAATAAAAAATAAAACAAAAACATTACAAAGGAAATGCCACAATTCTTGCAACTCCTACCCTTCATGTGTAGCGAAACGTTCAGCACCCCAGTGTTTGTTAGGGTTTGATCACTGTCTTAAACGTTGTGGGTCCGAACACAAATGTTTCTACCTTCTAAAGAAGCGGACTGGAGACATTTAAAAAAATATCTAGAATTTAATTTTTCTATAAGTATTTTTTACTTTGGAAATGTTGTCAAGCAAAGCCTAAAGTCGTTGATGTGTGCTCAGAGTCAAAGTGAGAGTTTAGAGCAAAGAGAAGACCCATCGAACATTCAGGTTTAAACATTCAGGATTGTTTGAAAAGTTTTTGACCTTCTCAGAATTCAATGCATGATATTCATTTCCCATGTGAGGCATGGGTTTACGCACAATTTGGAACAGATTTTAAAATGCTCAGTTGCTTCTTGTCCAAAGATTTACAGGTTAACTTTGCCCTGTAAAACACAAATGTCTCACCGTTTCAAACAATCAGCTTTGACACAAGTGCACACACGTTTCTGTTACCTGTTTACCAGCCTCAGCTGGGCTCTCCATCTGAATGATGAAGAACAGAACTGCTGGGCCACAAGCAAAAGAAGGTGATGTTATATTTTTGAAATTTGCACCTGCAGCCGGTGATAACTCTGGATGGGAGCATCTCACACTCCTTCATGATTGAGGGAATGCACACCATCACCGTCCAAGTGTCTGCAGGGAACACCATCCTACAGGACACCAAGACCATCGCCGTCAAAGGTCAGCATTTACTTTTTGCATTGAACTTAACTGCAGTTTAAAATCCCTTAGAGAAGTCAAGGTCAAGAGTTTCAGATCTTTTTGCAAGGTGTTCCAGGAAACAGAAGCCGAGTAAGGGAAGGCTCTTTTGCCAAATTCAATCTGCACTGATGAAACACTGCAGGTAATGATGTCTTGGGAGTGTATTCTGTTGCTGCATTGAAGACGTGACATGTAGGAGGAGATGTATGAAGGCAACTGACCAAGAAGTGATTTAAAGATGAAAATGTACCAGTGTGAGAGTCTGCATGAAGTTAATGATGACCAGTTAACCAATGAATATAGGGTGCAGTGTATGATGGTGACAGCCAGTTATGAATCTTAACACACTATGATGGACAGCATCCAACATCTGCAGGGTGCTTGCAGGAGTATTAGTTTAAATAAGCTCACCAAAGTCAATGGACGGAAGGAAAGTAGCAGTTACAAGGTGTTTTCTAGCATTCAGAGTTAAACAGGATCTATTTCTGAAAAGTAAACACAGTTTTACTTTCAGTTTCTTTACCATGTTTTCAACGTGAGGCTTAAAGAGATGTGCATCGACCAAAAAAGACATACAGTATTTGATTAAAATCACCAATGATCTCCTGGTTGCAGCCGACTCTGGACTTTTATCAGTTCTCATTCTCCTTGACCTGAGTGCAGCATTTGATACCATTTTGTGCAATATTCTTCTCCATAGATTATGTTCCATTGGTTTTTCTGGCATTACGATAAATTGGTTTCAGTCTTATCTCTCTGACCATCAACACTTTGTCCAATTTAAGAATTTCAAGTCGCAGTCCTCCACAGTTATTTCAGGTGTACCACAGGGTTCTGTTCTCAGTCCTCTCCTGTTTATCATGCATCTTCTTCCACTTGGCCTTATCTTAAAAAAAAAAAAAAAAAAATTGGTATCAGTTTTCACTTCTATGCGAATGACACCCAGCTGTATTTCTCCACCAAGTCCAACACCACCCTTCCACCATCCTTCCTTTCGGACTGCCTCTGTGAAATCAAATTATGGTTTAATCAGAACTTTCTTAAACTGAACTCAAATAAAACAAAATTCCTTGTTGGCACCAAGTCTACAGTATCCAAATGTAATATGTTCACAATTAAAGTTGATGATGCCACAGTTTCTCCCTCCCCTACAGCTAAGAGTCTGGGTGTCATCCTTGATAGCACTTTATCTTTTGAATCTCATGTCAGTAACATTACCTGGTCTGCATATTTTCATTTTCAAAACCTTAAATAAAACCTTCATTCAAATCTAACCTTAAAACTCACTTTTTCAAACGTGCTTATTTTGTTTAATGTCATTATGTATTGTATCATTATTTGCATTTGATTTTATTGATATCTGTTTTTGTTTGTTTGTTTTTGTTTTTTTCCCCTTTATATTCATTGTTCGGTGACCTTGAGTGATTTGAAAGGCACCTTCAAATAAAATCTATTATTATTATTATTATTATTATTATTATTATTATTATTATTATTATTAAATTCCCAAAGTATTTGAAGGATTTGATAAACACAAACTCAATAGGAACACCATTTGTAGAAAGGGTAGAAGGAAGCACTGCTGGTACTGACTTCCTGTTTAAAAACAACGTCCCTTTGGTTTTATCAACATTCAGCACAAGTTTGAGACGGAACAAATCTGACTGGATGATGTCAAAAGCGAATTGCAAAAGCTGGAAACCATTAGCAACTGTTTTAGCTTAACAATAAACAACTGTATCGTCAGTATAAAAGTGTAAGGATGCATCAGGAATAATCTAACCTACATTATTTATGTAGATTGTGAAGAGGGTGGGACCTAAGACTTAGCCTTGTGGTACACCATTGTTGACAGTTAAATAGCTGGAAGAAGTACCATTATGTTGAACACATTGCTTCTGATCTGAGAGGTCATTAGAAAACCAACTGATAGTATGGTCGTGACTCAATGAGACTAACCTGTTTAAGGGTTGAACGGGGGAAAAAAATAGACTTGATGACATTCCAGTTGGAAACTTTAAAGAATGTGTTTTATTTGACATGAGCAGGTCCAGCACCAAGTATCTGTTTAATACAAGGATGTATTACTGCTGGAAAGATTGGTGTGAAGCTGTGACATTTTCTAATTATCAAGTGCGTTTTGAACATTTCGCCAATGGAAAATGTGTGTGTGGGGGGTGTGTAGGGGAGAATGAGATAACCCCTTCTTTTTGTAACTACCTGCGGACTCAACTGGAGTGAAATGACAATTGGCACATTTCCCTGAGAATAATGGCCTCAGACCAGTTTGAATTAACGGCTGATTCTCCCTCTGATTCTCCTCCACAGAGTTCTTCAAATCGCTACTTTTATCTTTCTCCCCTAATCTGGACGAGTTCAACCCCGACATCCCCGAGTGGAGGCAGGACGTGGGTAGAGTAATTAAGAAGGCTCTGCTCCAAGTGAGTGATTTTCATTTTGTCTTTCTTCTTCCCTCCATCTGTCTCCGCCTTCCTGTCCGTCCATCTCTCTGTCTCAGCTTGCTCTTTTACAATTATCTCCCATGCCCTCTGTCCTGCCCAACACTCCAAGCTCACTGATGCGCCGCGAGAACGCCCTGGGGCCACCCTGCGAGTCTTCATCAGACAGGTGTGAAGATTCCTCTGCATGCCTTCACACCCAGGATGGCTTCATGATGGAGCCGATTCCTTACTTTCAAAAGTCTCCGATAAAATGATCTCAAAACTTTGTGCACTGGGGTTTTGGTGGAGACCTAAGAGTAACGATACCTGTCACGGTGTCTAATGTGAGTGCGCTCGCTCGATCGTAGGAGGGGTTGAAGTGCTCCGAGTGTGTGTGGGAGGCTCGCCTATCATCGTTAAGTGCTACTCATCTTCCCATTCACAGCTCATGAATACCTCGCTGAATTTGATGGCCGTCTTAGCGGCATATTGAGCACAGCAGCTGCAGGTGGAGGCTTTGGGAGAAATATTTTATGACGATAGTTGGGGATCTCACGAGCAACCTCGATAACCCCAAACTCCAACTTGTGCTTTTGTGTCAATTGTTTTATTTTTTCCTGTGCTCTCAAATTTAAAAATGAGCTAAATTCAAGATTCATTTGTCAGTTCTTAAATAATTGTACTCTTTCTACAAATGCAGTCAAAAAAACTGTATTAAATGTAAAACTTTTAGTCTGGGAAAATAAAACATTTGGCAGGCTCCTGATGCAAAAACACTGAAGTACACCTTAACTACTGTATTTATCAATTCTGATAATCAGTTTCAGTTTCAGTTGTAGAAATGCGCCACTTGCTGCATGGAGCAGCTCTGTTACTGTCATTCTGATTTGTTGCTTTTGAAAACTTTAATTCCTCTTTTTTCTGGTGTAAATCACTTTTTTTCGGATGATTATTTCCTCTGGTATCGGCTGCTGTGCAGCTGGAAGGATTTTTACTGAAACCTTTTTACCTTTGGCCATTTGTTATAACAGGTAACCATGGCAACAAGGTGTTTTTTTTTTTAACAACCAGGAGCAGCTGATTAACATCTCAAAAGCCTATACTGTATATCTCAAGTGCAGCCCCAAATCCCAAATGAGTTGAAAAGGAGGTGCCATGGACGAATTCCCGTCAACATGGCGGCGGTGCTTGAGTACCTGACCGCCGAGATCCTGGAGCTGGTGAGAAACTTGGCTCGTGACAACGGGAGGACGGGATCATCCTCCGGCACCTTCAGCTGTCTGTCCGTGGTGACGAGGAGCTCGGCAGACTGCTGGGAGGAGTGACCATCGCTCAGGGAGGAATTCTGTCCAGCGTTCGATCAGTCCTGCTGCCCAGGAGGACTAGATGGACGAAACATCTCAACTGACTGAACATTGTTGGATTTTTACCTGGATTATTGAGCATGAACTTTGGTGAACAGCTTCACTTCTTGTCTGAGTGTGTTTCTTATTTTATGGCACATTTTCTTCTGAACTTTTAATTTTTAAACATATTTTCTGCCTCTTTTCCTTCTTTTATTGAAATTATAATCAAATATAGTTCTGAGAAGATTTTACGTTGTTCCAGTTCTGCATATTTTTTTTGGGGGGGGAATGACTTTTTTTCTTTTTTTTTTTTTTTTTAAGGATTAGAAGCTAAATTTTAAAACGAGTTGCACAAACAGATGAGAATGCTCACACTGGTTCTAAATGATGGAGTCGGAGACGTTGATGTTGCATTTTCTGCTCTAAATGATAAATAAATGGCTGAGAAATGGAACAGTTTGATTCAAACGTGCACGAGATTGTGAAAGCAAAACTTGCAGGAACATTTTCAAACTGATATTTTGCAGCTGCATGGGAATTTTGGTTTCACTAATCAGTGGAGCTTGTTAAAATGAGCCGACAGCAGAAGAACTCGCAGCATGGAGCATAAAAACATGGTGGCAGAACAATCCACACTGTACCCTGACAGGCCTGCTCCTTTACAATACCGCTCCCACCTACACTTGACTGCTGTGACTGTGTTCAAAGCACAAACGTCTGTCTTCTCTGTTGTGTCGCCGCGCAGGTATCTCATTAAGAAAGAGAAATGTGAGCAGGAATAAGGAATAGCTGCAGTTTAATAAGCTGCTCTTCGTTGTTCATTTGCTGGGTTATTTTGGAGTTGCACAGAGTTTCAGTGTAGCAAGAAGCTCCACGTTCAACGGCTCTGCTTCTGATTAAAACACTCAGAGTTTCAAAACAAGCTGCAATCAATGACTTTTTAAATAAAAAATAAAACAGTCATAATTATATTGTGTTGTCACCTTTATTTTATTTGGTAATGTTCATCACTCTTCCATTAAAGGTCGGTAATTATCTAAAAAACGGTGACGGTAAAATGGCTACAGCTCTGGTTTGATACAATATAAACATTATCATTAAAATGCTGTGGAGTAAATAAAAACAGAAAATCTTTAGTTTATAAAAGTGTTGTTGACTAAAAAGATTTTCAGAGTTCGCCCGTACGGATCAGATTATCATAAATCCAGGAGTACCTGCAGAAACCAGTTCTAAATAAAGGGAAGTGAAGTCTGAGATTGTCATCATTGTATGTTCCCATACGATGGTGAAATTAGTTTGTCCTCGACCTACGGCGGTCTCTACTTACGGCGCCGCCCCCAGTGACGTCATTGTGACGGCATCGCGCCGTACGTTGCCTTTTTTATGCAGCATTTTATATTTTTATCGGGTCTTATTAGGGTATTTTGTTAGCTAACAGCTTGGAAACACATTTTAACTGCGTTCTAAGTGCGCAGCTGTTGTTTTTACATTGAAAAAACATGTTTAAAAAGACATTACCGATCGCCGTTTAGTTTCGGTTTCGATTTACGGCCGAAAATGCGGACTTGCGGCGCCAT
>JARVLU010000599.1:17594131-17604342 GCA_031762415.1 Simpsonichthys santanae | reverse complement strand
ATAGATAGATAGATAGATAGATAGATAGATAGATAGATAGATAGATAGATAGATAGATAGATAGATAGATAGATCGACAGATCGACAGATAGATCGACAGATAGATATTGGTCTGTAGCTCCCATCTATGCAAACAATAAGATAAAGACCCACCAGATAAAAAACATAGTACAGTATTAATAAAATACTTTGTAAATAAATAAATAAAAAACAACACTAAAAGAGGAGATCAAGTAGCAGCTATGTTAGGGGACATAACCAGATAGAGTCTCTTGTTCCTGCCAGGAGTGGCCAAATTTTACAGCCTAATGGCACAAGGGACAAACGAGTTCGTTAGTCTCTCAGTAGAGCACCTCAACAAATGGAGTCTGGTGCTCACTGAACTTCGCTGATGAGAGAAGACTGATTTCAAAGGACGACCCTGATTTTACATGATTGCCCTGAGTTTGGAGCACGTTCTCTGCTCCACCACCTTCTCCACAGAGTCAACGCCCAAGGTTTGACTCCAATTATTAAGGCCCTGTTTACATGAAGCATTTTTGTGAAGTGACACATGCGCATGACCCACATGGCAGCTGCAGTTAAAATATTTCTGGCACTGATGACAGTATACTTGCAATAAATGGTAGAGAGCAGAGTGCTGTTTATGCTGATCACACATTTATAGCATATTGGAGCAAACCAACATCCTTGGTCCAAAGTAATGTGTTCACCAGTTCAACTGTGACTATGCTGATTCTTCATGTGCAGAGCTGGAATCAGGGTTGCCAAACAAAAATAATTGTTCTTTTTGTCGCCTTTATGTGTGCATGTTCACCAATCACAACACACTACTCATCTTATAATGCCCTAACTCAACAGATCAGATAGTTTGTGTCAAAATACAACAATTTTAAAGTGACTGTGCAATAGTTCATTCCCTGTCAACCCGTCCTGACATGGACGTAACAGCAGATCCATGTAAATATATTTTTTTCTTGTATATTCACTAAAATAAACATTGAAAAAAATGTGCATTATTTCCAAAGATCATTTTCATGTAAACAGAGGTTATCCACTTTCCTTCAAACACTTTCTGTTTTGTGAAGGCTGCTGAACTGATCAATGGGTTTTCTTTACTTGCACCTATATCTTAAGGAAACTTTTAAAATTTTATAAACCCTATTTTCCAGTTGTTCCAACCTTCAAGTGTTCTTTTGATCAATTCCAAGCTTTACATTAACTTAAATTTGATTTTGTATCTAATGTGGTGGTGTACAAGGGCTACACGTGTTATCACACCAATTGAAGTTTCAAAAATGAGCTACAACAAGAAATGTGGATTTTTATTCAAACGTTCTCACATCCATTTTTAAAGTAACCAGGTACAACTGCAGTAACAGGTCATAAACAATGACCATCACAATTTGCTCTAAAACCAGAGAATTTTGTTTTTCACATCATTAAAAAATTTGAAATGTCATCATCCAAGCATGAAAAGACAAACCGTTGTTTTTTTTTATTTTTTATTTTTTAATCTGTCATTTCCTACTTTTAACATTTCAGATAAAACTAATTTGCTGACTCACAAGATATTCCTCAGAGGTACTCAGCAGCTGCACTCTAACAAGTTGGCGCATATAGTCATGCTCTTGTAGCTGGAAGAGTTCAGCATTTGGCTAGAGAAGCAGTGTGTGTGTGTATGCGTGCGCGCGCATGTGTGTGTGTGTGTGTGTGTGTGTGTGTGTGTGCACGAGTGTAACACATTTGCGGCGTCACTGTTGGGCTACTGCAGAGCTTGGCCAAACACCAGCTTGACGACAACAGTTGGAGAAAAGTGACGTAATAATGTTGTTGCCATGGAGACCCACGGTTCCCCAGCATCTCTAAAAATTCAAGGGCGGTGGAAAGTCACTGGCTGGGTGGGATACAGAGCTGCTGTGACGAGATGAGACACAGCCAGTAGTAAGAAAAGGTCCCAAATGTCTTCACTCACACTTTATAATGCAAACTGCTGCTGTAGGAGGGTAAATTTAGTGCAAAGATTTAATAAAAATGGTAGTTTATTGTTATTGCTTTCATCAGAAAGACACAAATATTATCAATACTTGTATTGAAAATATGTAGACTCTGTTTTAAACACCAAGGCTTTGCAAGATTTTCATTAAGTGTCAATGAGCTGTGTAAACCAGCCTTTAGGGAGCACAAATGAGTGTTTCTCGTGTGCTGGTCCCAAGCAGCTCGGGTAAATGGTGAGAGTTGTTAGAAAGTGCAACCAACGTAAATCACTTTTGCCAAAACTAATATGCGAGTTCACCTAAGCAACACCATATTGGATCAGTCGAGGCCTAGATTAACAATGACCACCACGGGTGCTGTTGACAAACAGGGCACTTGCAAAAATTATGCTACTGTTAGTTGAAGATCACAAGGAGGGAAACGTGTCATGAGGCAGTGGGAGAAGAGGAAAGTGGAGAATGTAGGACTGAGGGTGGCAACTCTAAATGTGGGGAAAATGACAGGCAATGGTAGACAGCTGGCTGACATGATGCAGAGAAGGAAGGTAGATGTTTCATGTGTTCAAGAGACCAAGTGGAAGGGCAGCAAAGCTCACACCATTAGAGCAGAGTTTAAACTGTTTTACCATGGTGTGGATAGAAAGAGAAATGGAGTAGGGGTGGTCCTGAAGGAGGAGTATCAAAGAATGTAGTAGAGGTGAAAAGAGTGTCAAACAGGGCGATGTGCCTGAATGTATAGGTTTAATGCTAAATGCTGTAAGTGGTTAGTATTCCCAAGGAGGAGAGAGTGGTGATCAGAGTAGACCTGACATGTTGGTGAAGGAAACAAAGGGACTGAGGAAGCGATGGGCAGGTTTGGTATCAAGGAAATAAACCAGGAAGGACAGATAGTGGTAGATTTTGCCAACAGAATGTAAATAGCTGTAGTCAACACTTACTTCCAAAAGAGGGAGGAACATAGAGTGACTTATAAGAGTCGAGGAAGGAGTATGCAGGTAATTACATTCTATGTAGAAGAGGAAACCTGAGAGAGATTGGGGACTGTAAGGTTGTGGTGGGGGAGAGAGTGGCCAGACAGCATTGGATGGTTGTGTGTAGAATGACTGTTGTGAAGAAGAAGAAAAAAAGAGTAAAATCAGAGAAAAAGACCAAATAGTGGAAGCTGAAAAAGGAAGAGTGTTGTAAGAAATTCACAGAGAAACTGTTAAAGGCTCTTGGTGGTAACAACGGGCTTCTGATTACTACCACAACAGTAATTAGAGAGACATGTAGGAAGGTACTTGGCATGTCATCTGGACAGAGAAAAGATGAGAAGGAAACCTGGTGGTGGAATAGTGGAGTGCAGGAAACTATTCAGAGAAAGAGGTTAGCCAGGAATATGACAGTGAGAGGACAAAAGAGAGTAGAGAGGACTATAAGGGGATGCAACGGAGAGCAAAGGGAGAAGTAGTCAAGGCAAAGCAGAAGGTGCATGAAGAGTTGTATGTGAAGTTGTACACTGAAGAAGGTGAGGTGGACTTGTACTGATTGCAAGACAGAGTGATCAGGCTGGAAAGGATGTGCAGCAGGTTAGGCTTGTTAAAGATGTTAATGATAATGTTCTAACAAGTGAGGAGAGTGTGACGTGAAGATGGAAGGAGTACTTTGAGGAGCTAATGAATGAAGAAAATGAATGGGAAAGAAGAGCAGAGGTCAAAGAAACTGTGGAAGTGGGAAAGATTAGTGAGGGTGAAGTTCAGAAAACTTGGAACAGAATGAAGAAGGGGAAGGTAGTAGGACCTGAAGACATACCAGTGGAGGTTTGGAAATGTCTAGGAGAGATGACAGTGAGGCTTTTGATTCAAATGTTCAATGAGGGGAAAGCCTGAGTACTGAAGGAGAAGTGTGCTGGTGACCATTTTTAAGAAAAAGGGTGATGTACAGAGTTGTGGCAACTACAAGGGAGTTAAGTTGATGAGCCACACAATGAAGATATGGGAGAGAATTGTGGAAGCTGAGAAAAGGTGACAATTTGTGAGCAGCAGTATGGTTTCATGTCAAGAAGGAGCACCACAGATGCCATCTTTGCTTTGAGGATGCTGATGGAGAAGAACAGAGAGGGTCAGAAAAATCTCCAATGTGTCTTTGTGAGTTTAGAAAAATCATATTGCAGGGTGCAGAGTGAGGAGATGTGGTATTGCTTGAGGAAATATAGAGTGGCAGAAAAGTACGTCAGACTGTTACAGGGCGTGTATGTGGACAGCAGGACAGTAGTGAAATATTCTGTAAGAGTGACATATATGTTGAGGTGGGAGTGCATCAAGGATCAGCTCTGAGCCCCTTCTTGTTTGCACTGGTGATGGACCGACTAACAGATGAGGTCAGGCAGGAATACCTGTGGATTATGATGCTGTGATGAGGTTCTCCTTAGGAGTGACATGAATGGATAAGATTAGGAATGAGATAATCAGAGGTACAACACAGGTTGAACAATGGGAGATAAAGTTAGAGAAGCCAGACTGAGATGGTTTGGACATGTCCAGAGGAGGGACAGTGAGTATATTGGTAGAAATGCAGCTGCCAGGAAAAAGACAAAGAGGAAGGCCAAAGAGTAGATACAGTATATGGATGCAGTTAGAGAGGACGTGGAGGTAGTTGGAGTGAGGACAAAGGATGCGGAGGGCAGAGTGAGATGGAGAAGGATGACTCGCTGTGATGACCCCTGAAGAGGGAAAAGCTGAAAGAAAAAGAAAAGACAAAAATGGTGTTAAAATGAGTAATTTTTGCATCCCATCAGCCTGCATGTGAGGATTGAAACAAAGTGTTGCTATTCTTGATGTCTGACATCTAGTCAAACTCTGGATTTTAATTAGATGCCAGTTTAGACAGGAGAAATGTTTGAAAACTATTTGAAATGGGGCTCATCTTCCAATTTATAAATCCACAACACTCTCTGCAGTCAGTCCTTTATCCTAACCTGCGATGCATCAGCAGCTCAGTAAAGCTCACTGGACGCTCAAAGTGCTTACGTCACAAAGTCAAACTGCTGTCTGGAGTTGAAGAGCTCTAGTTGTGTAATTTCATCTGAAGAGCTACTCTGGATTTAATATTTCTCTTGTCTGGACTGTAAAACATTTAGTATATTGCATTTGTAACAAGGTTGTCAACATCCAGGCAACTTTATAAAAGAAACGTGTAAATAAATCCCAATGAGAGATGAAAAAACTTAAATTGTATGAGAAGCTTTAACACAAAGAAAACATCCTCTTTTTTGCTGTTGCTGAGACGCCAAGCTAACCAATTAGCTTTTCTGCAGCTTTTCACCCACGTATTTCACGAGTACTAGAGCTGCATCGACGGATGAAAATCGTGTCTGAAATATACTCATCACGTGAGGTGACGCGAATGGAAATGGGCCATGTATTGGGAAGATTTGTTTGTCCGTTGTAAAGAAAAACTGAACAATCGAGTTAATTACAGTACTTGGAAGTTTGACTCGACTTGGCATCGACCGTGTAAAACTCAAAGGGGTCAGCTCCAAAAAATACATTTTAGGACTGTGATGGACACATAATATAACTAACTATGTTGTTGAGCAAGTTTAATTCTACTTAATTAGGTTTGAAGGTTTGTTGTTTATCTGGGATTTAACAAGTACATTTTTCACATAAGAGACATGAATTATGTCTTTCTTATTAATTTTTTAAAGTTTAAATATATTCATGAAGATTTTAAACCAAAGCATTAATGGATAGTCCACAAACATCTCAAATGCCAATTTATTTTAAACATGTGACAGTTTTACAAAAAATGTAAGGAGCTGTGGGAGAAATTAAATCTGTTCTAAAGTCATCAAAGCCACCGGGGGAAGAAAGAGATCCCACAACGGCAGACAGACCTGTTCAGTTTGTACCCCTCTTAGAAAAACACAAGCACATTGTAAGCAGAAGGCAGCCCTGCGTCACATCACAGCAGCTCCTAAGACGTCATGACTAAAACCTATGGGCAGTCTGCTCACCGATCACACCGATCACATTGTTCACCCTTCTAGAGAATGGCAAAGAAACTTAAGCTTGGCAGAGGCACAAAGTGAATATTTAAGGGCTGAAGAAAGGCAAGCAAAGAAAGAGAAAGAGGGGAGCAGAGGATTTACTGTACTTATTGTACGTTAGATGTGCAAAAGAGAAGTGCAACAAAAAAAAAAGCTCTCTGGCTGACACTTGACTGAAGCTTCTGTTCTTGGTTTGAGAGTGAGACAATGATGACAACAGTTACCCGCAGTTAGAGAGGGGATGAGCCAGTGCTTAGTATTCTACGCACACACGGCTGCTCTACTATGGCAAGAGTTTAAAAATAGACCTCAGCAGACTTGCGGACTGTGGAGCTTAGTTTAAAAAATAAAAGGAGAGGTGCAGTCACTAATGAGCAGGAACATCCAGACTGGTCTGGATCGTGTGTGCAGGGAAAATGAGCGATCCTGCCCTCTGAAATTAAACTTATAGACTGCATGTATTCTATGAACAAAAACACAAAAGTTGCATCATTGATGAGTCCAGCTACAGGCAGGAGGTGAACACCTGGAGAGCTGGTGCAGGAAGAACAAGCTTCACATCAATGTGAAGAAGATGAAGGGGATGATCGTGGATTTCAGAAGGAGCCAACCCCCCCCCCCCCACACACACACACACACACACATGTGCCCTGCACATAGGAGGTTCTGCAATGGATGTGATCTCCAGGTATAAGTACTTGGACGTGCACCTGAATGACAATTTCAGCTGGGGGCAACACCACCACCAGCCTGATCAAGAAAACTCATCAAAGACTCTACTTCCTCAGGCGGCTGAGACGAGCTGGTCTGGGAAGCTCAGTCCTCACCTCTTTCTACACCCAGTCACAACAGAAAAACTTTCCATGCAAAAGTGTCATCGGATCTGTTACTGCTCAGCTACTATCATGTTAAAGTTTAGCTCAGTAATGGTAATAAAAAAATAAAATAAATAAAAAAAACATGTAGTTACAGCCTTTTTTGTTAGCTAATGATAAGTAGCTGTGGCAGCAGTTGACTCCAATAGTTCTTCTCCGCTGTGGGTCACAAGATATTTTGCTAACGGTCAAGTAAACACACACACACAAATACACAGGTAACAACATGATCATCACTCGCCTTTCATGACAGGTGGTAAATATGCTCCTTCTTCCAACTTCAAGTTATGATACAGTTTAAAAACTTTCTGTTTCAAGTCCTCAACACTTTTTATCGCTCAGTCCTTCTGCAGTTTGAACTCTTTCAATAAGAAACCGGAGACAGTTTAAGTGTAAAGTCTAAAATCCTATCCCTTCCTTCCATTGTTGCCACAAGCTGTATACAGTATTTGGCTAAAAGAAGAAGAAGAAAAAAAAAAAAAGCACCCCTTAACTTTACATTGTAAAAACAACCCAAAGTCAACTGTTGGAAAATGTTAATGGTAAATAGACTGCACCTATATAGCGCCTTTCTAATGAAGATACTCAAAGCACTTTACACTACAGTCTGTGCCCTCATTTACCCATTCATACAGCACTCTACTACATATATCTATACAAAGACTACTGAGGAACTTTCTGATTTTGTAGAAGCGCCATCAGGTGCCACAGTGAATACTGATTTTGGAAGTGTGGTTAACATTTTTCAAAAGACTAAATAAAGGAAAAATCCAGGTTCTGATGGCATAGGGGGTTGTATTCTTAAGAACAGTGCCCTGCAGCTTTCAGATATTTTCTATTTTCTTTTTAACACGTCTCTCCAAACCTTTAGGGTCCCACAGCTCTGGAAAGACTCTGCTATTGTTTCAATCCCAAAAAACAAGACTGCTTAGTCCCTGAATGACTTCAAGCCTGTTGCCCTGACTTCATTAGTTATGAAGTCGTTTGAAAAACTGGTCCAGAAGAACCTCTTGTCAAAAGCTGAAGATCAGTTGGACCCACTTCAATTTAATTGTTCATGTAGAGGAGTGGAGGACGCAACAGGAACTCTTTTAAATATGATAGGACACCTTGAAGGTACAAAAAAACATTTGTAGGATTGCTTTTTATTGCCTTTTCATCTACTTTGGGCAGCTGTGGCTGACTGGTTAGAGCAGTGGTCCTCCAATGCAAAAGTTGGGGGTTTGATTCTACCAGCAGTCACATGCCAAAGTGTCCCTGGGCAAGACACACTGAACCCCTCATTGCCTCCGATGTGTGTCCCATTGGTGTATGAATGTGATCAAGCACATAGTAGAGTGCTGTATGAATGGGTGAGGGCACAGATTGTAGTATAAAGAGCTTTGAGTTTCTTGGTTAGATAGAAAGGTGCTATATAAGTACAGTTCAGTCCATTTACCATTTAATTGTATTCAGCCCCACATTTTAGCAGAGAAATTACAATGTCTGTACAGTTTCGACTCTGCTGTAATATGTTGGCTTGTGGACTTTTTACCTGTTCAGTCTCATTGGGTGAGGGTCAACCGGGTTCTTTCGGAATTGCTTCTGTCCTACTGGTTCCCCTCAGGGCTGTGTTCTTTCACCCTTTTATTCATTTTATATACAAACAACTGTCACAGCCAGTTCCCACAGTGCCATATTTTAAAATTAGCTGATGACTCTGTCATCCTTTCCCTTCTCAGTAGTGATGACCCAGATCCTGCGTCTGTGGTTGGGGAATGGTGTGAGTCTTCCTTTTTAAAGTGATCAGTGATGTCAGAAAAAAAAACCTCTTCAGTTGCAGCTCCTGTTGTCATTAATGGTGGAGCTGGTGAGGTGGTGCATCATATAAATATCTGGGAACTGTTCTTGATGACAAACTGACCTTTGACCCCCATGTGAACTCACTTTGTAAGAAGACCCACCAGAGAATGTATTCTTATCAGAAGCTCAGTGGTTGTAATGATTCTACTTTTGTGAAAATGTTTTATTCATGTTTTATTGAGCCTTTTTTAACTTTTACATTCATTGTTGGTTTGGACTTTTAACGTGTAAGAACAGGAACAAACTCTTTTGGATTATCAAGATGTGCAGCAAAACTGCTGGCAAAGCCCTACAGAACATCACTGACCTACACAAGGTGAGGTCAGTGAACAAGGCCAGGCTGATTCTGGAAGATCCTGATCACCCAGGTTGCTTCCATCTGGACACAGGTATCTGCTGCCCAGATGTAGGACGAACAGACAGAAAAACTCATTCATACCTGTAGTTATCAGGCTTCTTAATGAACATTGATGACTTGTTATTTTAATGTCTCAACGTCTTGTGTAGTATGGATGTTTTGCCCCTTGGGGATAAGAAAGATTCTTGAACTTGAAGACTAATCAGAGCTTTATCACATTCATACACCGATGGGACACACATCGGAGGCAATGAGGGGCTCAGTGTCTTGCCCAGGGACACAGCATGTGACTGCTGGTGGAATCGAACCCCCAACTCTCCCATTTGAGGACGACTGCCTTAATCATTCAGCCACAGCTGCCCCCTTGATGGTAGTGAGAAACAGTCAGAAGTGCCACCCATCATTCTTTTTAGGGTAAATCTTTCTCAAACAAGCATTTGAAACAAGCTACAAGGGTTAGCTTGCCTCCCAGCTAATTATCTAGCTAACATTAGCCCCCAACATTAATTCACAAAGCAAAGAATGACAATAAAACAAATTCTGAACACAAAGTACTTTTACTTTAGAACTCCAAAGAAACTGTAACTGGTGTTTATTCTACACTTTTGTTGAGGTCTTCCACCATCGTGTGCATCAGCTGATCACATCTTTACAACTGGCCAACTGACTTTTCGCTAATTAATTTTAAAAAGGGCACAACGATTCACACATTCACCTGTGTTGTTTTTCAAACCAGATATTATTTTACATTATTATTGTTTAGCATATACCTTAGATCCTTGTATACTGTTTAATTTATGCTTTATATTTTTGCCATTTTTGGGTGTAACTGGGACCTTGAGTACACAATTTAATTCCCCCTCATGTACCACATGTGATGCGACTGACAATAAAGAACCTTGAGCCTTGATATTTATCTGTGAATCAGCAGTAAAATGAATCTAAATACATACAATAAAAATAATAGTATAGTTATAAAGTCATATGACGTAGTTAAAGTAGATGTAGGAGCATTCTGTTTTTAAATTAAAGTCAGAGTCAGAGAGAGTCAGAGTCAGAGAATCTTTATTGTCATTTGCACCACATGTGGTACATGTGATGAAACGAAA
>JARVLU010000599.1:17544806-17564643 GCA_031762415.1 Simpsonichthys santanae | reverse complement strand
TGTGTGTGTGTGTGTGTGTGTGTGTGTGTGTGTGTGTGTGTGTGTGTGTGTGTGTGTGTGTGTGTGTGTGTGCATGCCTGTATAAAGATAAAAGCACATAGCTGTTTGGTGGTCAGCTGCATCAGTCTATATAAGGCTGTTCTATTCCTATTGCTTTTCCTCTGGGGACCCAGAGCAATTGTCAGCCACTGGACAATGCATGCCACTGAACTGAGCGGGCTTCTGTATCCTGTATCATTTACATATAGACACATGCACTTTTAACCTTGCACATAAAACACAAAGAAATGTGGAATAAATGTGTTATTCTGTGCCGTGCTTGTTGGGGGTTTGCACACTCATGAGAGACACTTGTAATGCTGAACGTCTGAACTCATGTCATGCTGCTCAGTCTAATTCAATTAAAGTTAAAGGTGTCATCTTCTTGATGGACATGCTCATGTGATGACTGCACTCGTTGTGCGAAGAGCCAAATAATTTGGAAAGAGCAGCAGAAGTCTGATTACACCGGCGGTTGCTTTTTACAATAAATTCACTGAAAGAAAAATAAATGTTTGCATAATTGTTTTTTAAATCTGTTTTTATGGGTAATATAATTGCTCTTGTTTTAGTTCAGACCTTAAACACCTTTTCCTTTCTTTGTCGTGGGATATTATTGCTTTCTTTCTGAAATGAACCAAAAGGAAGTTTTGGAAAGAGTCTGCTGTTGTGCCTATTTGCAGGCCAACTAAAAATAGTGACCAAGTCAACGCATGCTCATGTTTGATTGGAAATCGCAGCGCCTTGAGTCAGTGCTGTGGAGTATCTGTCGGAGGAGGGAATGACCCGTCTGAACGGTGAGTTAACTGCTTGATGCAAGCTGAAAAACAACATAACCAGCCCTGAACAGTGTGTTAAAATGGTCCAGTTTAATTGATCAGAACATCTTGTGCTGCAGGAGACCATCATCATCAGCTTATTTATGTTTAAACGCAACTACTTTCTTTTGATTATAACATTTTCACATTTATGTTTTCATCTTTTTGCTCGCTGTAGGTTGAATCAATCTCTTTGGAAAGCTCAAATTTATTTGTCTGAAAACATTCTTGGAGAACTTTTCTTGACAGCGCAAGTTTTTTTTTTTTTCTTCTGTCTTTTCTTCAAACAAGAAATGGGTTCACGGAGGACAACGGCACGTTCCACTTTGGGGAACGGACGATCCAGTAATGGGAATGATGTCAATGGGAGCAGCCGGTCCAGTAACTGTAGCTACCTGTCCAACGTCAGGCCAGAAAACAGGTAAAACCTCAGCCTCTGCTCTTTGAATCACCTGATCACCTTCTTCACTGAAAACCATCAATGTCTTAAGATGTTCTTAACTTGCGACAAAGATGTGCCACTTGTTATTTATTGTCTGTTGCCATGGTCACACAAAGTTTAAATAAGCTGCAGATGACAAACAAGATCCCAGTGATGCAACTCGCAGCCAAATTTAAATACACCTTCTCGAGCGTGTTGAATATATGACTAATGTTTCCATTTAGTATTGTACTTTTAATGAAAAAGTGGGTTTTAAAAATGACTTGAGGATGCTTTGGAGACCACTCAAAGGCACAACAAAGCATGAGCATTCAAAGAACTTTTTATTTCTGTCAGTCTTGCGTCACAGCGCAGCTACTCACACACTTTGCAAATTATCATCCTGGATCAAATTTTGGTATTAATGAAGACTGACGTGGTTCTATTAAAAGCCAGTTTCATCAACCAACTACAGACAAGAGATACATTTCTTTTGCAGAAATTGCTTGATGGGTCATGACGACTCGGACATTTCCCTTCACGTGCTTGCTAGTCCACCACAGGGTCACACAGACACACAACTAATATCTGTTGAGAATGGCACATTTACCCAACATGCTGATTTTAAACCAAGCACTGAAGTGCTTTGAACCCCAAGGCCTTCCTGCTGCTCCACAGTGCAGCCCTATTACTGTAAAACCATCCATCCAACTGTCCATCTATTCATCTGTCCATCCATTCATCCATCATTTTCACCCACTTTTCTATTCTGGGTCACGGTGGTCACTGTTGTCGCTGGTGGCCATGTCCAGCAGTCGTTGTGCAAGAGGCCGGTACACCCTGGACAGGTCACAAGTTCAGCACAGCACCAAATACAGAGATAAACAACCATTCACACTCTCACTCACACAAAGGGACAATTTAGAGTTACCAATTAACATGCATGTTTTTGGTCTGTGGGACAACATGCAAACTCCATCCAGAATGGTCCGGAGCTCTACCAAGTGTGCAACCGTGCCACCACCTTTGTTAAATAATGATGATAATAATAATTTTATGTTGCGAGAGCTGATAAATCCTCTCAAAATACATGTTTTATTCCAATTTTAAAGTCTACGGCAATCCAGGGGGGCATGATTCTGGACATTTACCAATTTTCTTGGCTTTTTAGTCTTAAACTAAAGAAGAAAGAAAAAGAAAAATGAATTACTGATCAGCTTCTTTATCTGCTCAGGAGCACGCTCTGCAGTGTGATGGCACAGTTAACAGAAGAAACGCAGCCCTTCTTTGAAACAACCCTGAAGTCAAAAGCTGTCTCAGAAGACAGCACTGTAAAGTTTTCCTGTGTGGTAACAGGTAAATACAGTTTCACTGCTTTAAAAGAAATACTTTGTCAGCCCTACTTTGAAAAGTCTGTGCACGTTATGTTTAAAACTCTGACAGGTTTTGTTCTGATGTCCATTTTTCTCTCTTACTGTTTGTTTTTAGGTCACCCCACCCCGCAGATTACTTGGTACAAGGATGACAAGCAGCTGGACAGATACTGTGGTCTGCCTAAATATGAAATATTTCGCAATGGACAAAGTCATTCCCTGCACATATACAAGTATTCATGTTTGAGAACACTTTATTAACCTTCGAACTGCAATTAAATACAACTAAGCTCCATGTAGAATTAACTTATATGCATAAATGTTGATTTTTTTGTGTGAAGAGATGCAAGTGAATAAAATATCCTGATGCATGCTCAAAAATAAGTGAATAAAATGCTTTGCACAACATACAACCTATCTAAACTAAACATTGTTAAATGTATCTTTGATTTGAATAATAATCAACTGCTGCTGTGGATTTATTCCTTTCACAGTTGCACTGTGGAGGATGCGGCTATATACCAGGCTTCTGCCATCAACAGTAAAGGTATCGTGTCCTGTTCTGGAGTCCTGGAAGTGGGTGAAATGAACGAGTTCAAAATCCACCAGCGCTACTTTGCCAAGCTGACACAGAAAGTGGAGAACACATGCAAGGAAGCTCAAGACAAAGAAAGCCAGGAGTACCTCAGAACCATCAGCCCAAGTCTAACACAGAGGAAATGCCGCTCAACAACAGAAGCGTTTCTCAGCGTGTCAAGGCCCTCGGAGGATGATCACGATGAGGGGAGTCCTCAGGCTGAGCCTCCAGAGGTTGAGGTTAGGTTACAGGAGGCCACTGTTGAGGAACCTGATAAAAACACAGCTCCCGTCTCAGATGGAGCGGTGTCCGCTTTGACAAGTGGACAGAGAAACAGTGACAAGGACAATAAGAGTAGAACAAACATGTACGATCCTGCTCAGAATACTTTTACCTCTTATCAACCAAAAAGTCCCTTTGTCAAGAAGAAGATTAAGGTTTCCAACAGCGCTAAAATTCCAAAAGCAGATATCGTGGTGGAGAAAATGTCCAGAGAGAGGACGACAAAAGATGAGACGTCTTCCTCTATGACTCCTGGCTGCACAGAGACCAATGGGATTTCAGCAGAAGCTATGGAAGTAGAAAATGTTTGTTCACCAGTTTTACATTTAGAATCAAAGTTCATAAAAGAAAAACACAAGAAATCACCGACAGAGAAAGCAGAGCA
This sequence comes from Simpsonichthys santanae, assembly GCA_031762415.1. Classification (NCBI taxonomy): domain Eukaryota; kingdom Metazoa; phylum Chordata; class Actinopteri; order Cyprinodontiformes; family Rivulidae; genus Simpsonichthys; species Simpsonichthys santanae. The sequence continues at coordinate 17,560,748 of JARVLU010000599.1, read as the reverse complement.
AAATAAAAGCGCTTCAAAAAACGAATCCCTCCACAATCAGATGACTGTATTTTCAAAAAGACAAAATCTCACTAAAACAGTGTCCCCTGTTGCTAAAGCTTCGGGCCATACGCTGTCTGAAAATGACTGCAAGCAGAAAGCAAAGCCCGAGACCAAGGGTGCTCACAGAGAAACGGAGAAACGTTTGGAAATGAAGAACCAAAGTCCTCGCATCATCTCAACACAAAAACAGTCAAGTTTGAAACCAACAGATTTAAGCATGTTAAAGAAAGTTAGTCACGCAACAGAACGTGCTACAACCACTGATACTAACAGGAAGTCCAAAACACCATCAGACAAACGCTTTGGGCATGGGGGGTCAGCAGATACATCATGTGACAGCAGGACTGCTTTGCCTCCGTGTGAAGTGGCTGAAAGTCGGCTGTCTGAGAAGGAAACAAGTTCCTGTCAAAACGCTGAGTCTCAGCCAGACACGCCATGTGAGGTGAGTAAACCTTTCTGCATGACCTCATGGTTGCTGCTTTGTGATGCCAGCACAGGACCCACAAGCATCCTGCTGCTAATTTTAGCTTTTACAAGCATGCCTTATGTTGGATAACAACCATCAAGTGACGCACCTGTTGACAGTTGGATCTGTTGGAATGACGCAATACATTTGCAAAAAGTTTGACCACTTTAAGTGTCCCTAAAGTGCTTTTTGTCAGACAGAACAGCAATAAGTTAGCTTAGTTCAGCTTGGATAATATGTTTATTGTATTATTTTTATATAGATTAGACTTCTCAAAAACAGCACATTACTGTGACCTATAGGTCTTATTAGGTGGATTCTAACTTTGGTCAGATGCTACTGTTTTCCCTCACCTCATGTATTTTTTTTTAGCTTGTTTTGGCCTTTTTTGCCAATAACGATCTCTGTTTAAAGAATTAAAGTTCTCATGGGTCCGTCCAGCTTACTTCTAGTCCAAGAACCTATTTCAGAGCTGATTTCAGTCATCTAATGGCATCTTATGGCAGCACGATGGCTCAGTGGTTAGCACTGTTGTCTCACAGCAAGAAGGTATTGGGTTCAATCTCCGGTTGGATCTGGGGTCTTCCTGTGTGGAGTTTGCATGTTCTTCTTCTGCTTGCACGTTTTTCTCCTGGTACTGTTTCCTCCCACATACTAAAAACATGCATGTTAGGCTGCCTGCAGGTCCAGACCTCCCTTGCAAAAGAGATTTGTGATCTCAGTGGGATTTGCCTGTTAAATATAGGTTGTTAATAATAATAATAATAATAATAATAATAATAATAATAATAATAATAATAAAAACCTCAATCCTCGAAAATTTCAGTAAGTTCAAGTGATTTTTTTTTTTTACACTACTCCACTTTCAGATGGTTACTTATATAAACCGGGCATGTCGCAACGTGGTCTGGGGTCTGCTCCAAAACGCTTTGTGTGAAATGCAAGTTGCATAACAAAATGAGTCCGTTCAGTTTGCTTCATGCAAAAGTGCTGGAAGTAATTGTTCAGGCTGATGTCTGCTGCAAACTCCACTTCAGATGAATTCCCTTAGAAACCAGAAAGCATATACCTGTACAGTACATGTATTCCATTTTGTTTAAAATTTGGATTAGTTAATTTATGAAACATTAAATAAAAACTGGCTTGTTTTAAAATAAAGAATTGGATTCTCATAAAGCTTATTTGACAGCTTCATTAAAGATCACTGAAGCTGCAGGACTGCCTGTCTTGCTTTCTACATTTATTAAGCAATCAGCCGACCTTCAGCTGAGTAGCACTGAGAGCTGAGACAAAACACTGAGCTCGCCTTAAAATAATTTACATTCCTTTCTGGCCACCCTTACATATACACACTTTGTATACACTATACACACTTCATGTCAATCTTTGTGGGAGAAAGTGTTATTTTTAGTTAATGTATTATTTTTTACACATCGGCTAGAACTGAGTTTGAATATTAGATCTTTTTGAAAACTAATTCATGCTGTTCTGTGACACACTGTCTTTAAAACAAATTAAACGTAAAATAATCCCAGTTTTATTCTCTTACCCACTGCACCTTTCTTCACTTCTCATTCCTTTTCGTCTTTGTTGCTGGCTACTCTGTTGCTGTTTTTAAAAGTGCACGTCTATGTCCATGTCAAGCAAAGCCAGGGATGATGGGATAAGTATTTACAGCTTGTATTATATCCCAAGGTTACACAGGCCAATGCAGAGATGAACAGAAATGATGCACCTGTCAGTTTTGAGCCCCCACTTGACCAGAGTACGATCAGCTCACAACCACCACAAAAGACAGATGACGTCCAGACCTCCTCTTTGTGCAGAAGTCTTCACGCAAAAACCGATCAAACAGCACAAGACACGTTGTATAAGTTCAGGAAGTCAAGCGAGAGCTGCTCAGTCATTTTGACTCATCAAAAACAGTTTCCTTGTGACAGCTCTGCAGGAACTGAGAATATCCCAGAGCACAAAGTTTCACCTGCCACCCAGGAAAGCCAAGTTAATGCATCTATGAAAGCTGTCGAAAGGACAAAAGTACAAAATGTCGAGAAGGCAGAGGTTAATGGTACCGGTAAGTTGGTCCCGTGTGAGAAGATACTTGAAATGGAGACTGAAGCTCTTGGTCTGCACAAGACTGAAGGAGTTAAAACAGGGAAGACAAATGATCTAGAAAACAAAGGCTCCAGTGAAGTAACTGTGGACAGTTGTAATTTAGGGGGGGAAACGAAAGAACCCACATCGACTCTGGTGGAAAAAACTAGCTCAGAAATACAAAAACTGAAATCAGCTGTGTTTGAGACGGATCTTCCAGAGCAAACACAAACCTCGGAAAACATAAAGTCTCTTAAACCCATCAACGACTCAAAACCACACCCAAAAGCTGAACCAAAAGTACTATCTGTCGCTGAAATTATGAGGTCGCAAATAAAAGCTCTTGAGTCAGTGCAAGCCAACTCAGACTCCAGCACACCTGCTCAGGCTAACTTAGCTGAAGGTCTGACAACAGCACGAGGCGCTCAGGAAGAATCAGGTGAAAACATAAAACGCAACAGAGAAGCAAAAGTTTTCAAGCCTGACAAGAAAACTGAAGAAAGCCCCAAAAGTCTGCCTCTCACAAACCTAAAGGCGACACTTGTGAAGGTTGATCAACCACTAGAAGAAAAGAAAGAACAAGCTGCAGCGTCAACCCCGGCTCAGCCTTTGAATGAACTTCCTGTCTCTGGCACACCCAGAACAGAGCTTCATGGAAGAAATGACGATGAAGCTGAAAACGATTCCTCTCTGGTTTCTGATTCCAGGTCTAAAGGTTTGAAAGACACCCTTCTTCCTTTACCTTCAGTTTTAAAACAACCTCAAACAATTGGTCAGAAATCTGAGTCTCCAGTTAGAGAGACACACATCAAGACCAGTTTTCAAGAGACAAACGTGACAATTTTGGAGCCCACAAAAGATCAAACTCTTCAAAACCCCAACACGGGATTAATACAAACACAAGTTCCCTCCAAAGATCTTAACAGCAACATAGAAACAAGACTTGGAGATGTGAATATACGTCTCCCAACTCAACTCGTAATGGAACAACACAACAAAAATACTGCTGCTTCACTCAGGTTGCAAACAGATCGTCCTGAAAGCAAACTTAGCCCCGCCAAGCAAGAAAGTGATTCTCAGGTTGTCCAGCAGGAGAGCTCAGAGATTAAAGGCCGTCTAAGATCTGAGTTCTTGAACAGTCTGTCTCCAGAGCCAAGTCCACTGGTACGGAGCAAAAACCATGTTTCTCCTGTCCCCTCTGCGAGTCTGAAAGAGCTGGCCTCTGGGGCCCGACGCAAACTCTCAACACCCCCAACCAAACCTGAGGAGGCCCACGTGGCCACATCGTCCACAGACAGCCAAACTCAGATACATGAATCATCTGTGAAAGGCACCAAGATCTCCACCAGCACTGCGTCTCCCAGCCCGTCCCGACGGCCTCTTCTTCTGCAGCCGGCTGGAGACCAAAGCTCGGTGACAGAACAGCTGTCTCCGCTCTTGAGCCGGAGGAAGACGGCGTCTGAAGCTCAGACACCAAACCAGGCGCTCACTGAACAGACCCACACTGAGGGGAAACCTGCAGAGGACAGATACAACCCATTCAAAGGTAAAGAAGTTTAAAAAAATGCATGTCTTGTGTAGGTTTCATATAACTGAACTGTGGGAACAACTTTTAATAATCTGTACATGCTGTGCATCCCTTATTTACCTTTTCAGCCTGAACACTGATGTAATCCAACAAGGCTCAGTCAGGTCATCTGGACAGTTTCTTTTGTTGCTAAAACATTTCGTCCTTCATCCAAAGGACTTCATCAGTCTGAGGAGCGACAACAAACTCAGTCCGATAAGTGGTTGATCACATAGTGGGCCAACCAGTTTTATGGTGATAAAATGGTCGCTGGAGTCCGCCCTCTCCCCCGTCGATTCCACAGAGGCAGCCATAGCCAAAGTGGTTCAAAACATCAAAGTTCATGCGCAATGATCCAGGTTAAAAAAAAAAAAAAAAATTAAGTCCGGTCCTCTGGACGATTTCTTATTTTTGTTGAAATGTGAACCATTTTGACTATGGCTGCCTCAGAGGAGTCGATGGGGGAGAGGGCAGACTCCAGAAACCACCTTATCACCATAAAACTGGTTGGGCCTTATGGGACTGAGTTTGTTGTGGCTCCTCTGACTGATGAAGTACTTTGGATGAAGGACGAAACGTTTCAACTTAAAACATCCAGAGGACCTGACTTAACTTTGTTGGATTTTTACCTGGATTATTGAGCATGAACTTTGACCTTGTGATGTAATGTTCATAGATAATGTGCACAGCTGTAGAAAATCAACCAAATGGGCTGCAGATCTGTTCAGTTTACTTTAAACTGACACAAAATAAAATTTGGTAAATTTGGTTGGATGCATGCTAGGAAAATTGTCTATTTTTCACACAGCTAAAAATAAGAATTGTGCACCAGACTGCAATCAAACCACCAACACTGAAAAATGAACATGTTCAGTACAAAATGAAAGCAGTCATTCTAAAAAAAAAAAAATCACAGTAATTAACACTTTGATCCCAATGTTCTACAGCCAAACTATCTCATAACAAAATGAGTCGTAACCAACAAAACAATGATAAAGAGTGAAATGACAATGTTTTCTCTTTACTTTCATGTTGACTTACACTATACTCACAGGTGACTGTGGTCTTCTTAACATCTGTAGAAGGTCGGAGTTACTGCACGAGACATAGACTCAGATCCTGGATTTCGATTTAGCTGCTTTTGAAATCTTTGTGTAGGACGTTTATTTAGAGCTTCATTTTAAAACCTGGTTTCGTATTATTCTCAGGTTCACTGCAGGATTTTTGAGAAGACAGTGGTTTGATTTCAAATAAAGCCTTTCACTTGGTTTCAGTTTTCTCTTCTCTGACATGAATGATGGCATTCAGACTTTTGGACACCAAGACTCAATATCTCTTCTCTTTTTAATTCTGACCCAATAGTTATCATGTTCCCCCTTAAACTGTGTTGAACTCAAATGCAGGAAGGAAACAGGAGACTCCAGGTAAAATAAGTAATTAAAGTTTATTTTAAATAAACTAAACGTGAGTCTGGCGGAGCAGCAAAACTTACATTGAAGGAGTTGATGAGACACGGAAGGAGACAGGACATGAACGCCTTTCGAAGGACAATCCACAGACAACTGACGAGAAGCACTGATGAAGAAGAAAGACAAACACCTGGGATGATTGGGATTGAGAACAGGTGTGACAGGAGCAGAGAACAAGGAAGAGGAAGCACAGGGGAGTGCAGGAGGACACAAAACACAGAAAACCCCACAACAGTAGAAATGGTGACATGTGACTGGACAACATGCTCTCATCAGTGCACTTCTAGTTTAAAACCTAGACATTAGAGTAACATTATTCAGACATTTACTTGTGGCTTCATTTGTTATACACACGTTACAACTTGTGAACTATTTGCTGTTTGAATTGTGGCAGCTTGAACACATGATCAGTTACCTTGCAGAACATGTCCTCACCGTGTGCTCTGTGTTGGGTGGGGGTTCTCCTCCGCAGCTCCTCAAGTTATCCGTAAAATCAGGGCTGAGACCTTTTCAGACTCTTCGGGACACTTGAAACTGTGGTGCCAGTTCTTCAACATCCTGAGCGATTCGATTATCAGATGGTACAAAAACGAAGAGGAGATCGTTCAGGTGAAAAGAAAGTGAGCTCTCCTATTACCTCAAATGTTTACGTACAATTAAAAAAAAATGTGTTTAAGATGTGCATTAGATTAGGTGTTGCGTAATCAGTTGTGTTTTCTCTTGCAGCGCAGGGGATGAAACTCCGGTTAATCTCACTATTGTTCAGGCATCAAGCAAAGACTCTGGCGTTTACGGGTGCTCCATAACAAACGAATATGGAACTGACTCCACAGACTTTCTACTAAGTGCAGAAAGTATGCATAGTGATCAATAAACCAAATATATATATATATATATTATGATGTTATTTATTTCTTCCCACATGTTTTTTATCCTCCCTCCCTCCCACTGTTTTGCAGTCTTGGCTGGATTGTCGCTGCATGAGGATCTTGGTGGTAAGATGAGGTTTGCACATTTTGGGCTCTGTTTTTCTGTGCTCTCCTAAATTCCCTTTGCATTCTTCTACCATTGCAGTTGGAGAGGAGATCGAAATGACACCACTGATATTTAGCAAGGGTTTGGCCGATTCTGGCACCTGGCGCAACAAATTCTTTGGACGTATATTGGTGACGCAGTCTCACGTGGGAGACGGCTGTTCACATAAAGCCTGGAGAGCAAAGGTCATCTACGGTCTGGAGCCCGTGTTTGAGTCCGGTGACATGTGCGTCATTAAAGTACGCAGCCCCGTCACCTATGGAGGCAAGGAGGAACGCTGCCTCGTAGAAAGGAACCTTGACATCATGAAGAAGGTACTTCAAAGGGTTTAATTAAACAGGGTTTTTTTCCAAACTGTTAGATTTATCGTCAGCGATTTCAACTTTAACGTAAGTCGAATGCACCCACACAGGATTACTGTGGAATTAATTATATTGAGCATACGGGAATGCGGCACTGGAGGTTAAGTCGATCTTTTACTGGCTGTTTTCCCAATGTTTTGTATACAGGAGTGTAAAATTCAGAACTTGGCTCGTGAATATTGCAAAATCTTCTCTGCAGAGGCAAGAGTTATAGAAAACTTTGGGTCCTCTCTTGAGTGAGTACAATTAAAAATGTCCTTTATTTTCCAGTACCACAGCTCCAAATGTCATTCACCCTCATGTTTACTCTGCAGGGTGATTCCAGTCTACTTGATGTACAGACCAGCAAACACTGTCCCCTACGCCACAGTGGAGTCTGATCTGGGAGGAGTGTATAAGAAATACTCTGTTTTGGATCACAGAGTGAAGATAGACACCGGGTCTGGGTCTGAAGCGGAGCAGAAGTGCTGCACCTTGCAGCACTGGATCTTTCAGTGGACTAATGGCAACCTGCTACTGACTCGGCTTGAAGGTGAGCTGCCTCTTAAAAACAGCGCAGCTTTGAGTTGACACATATGTTCTGATGTTTACTGACTTGACACGATGCTTTTAAGCACCCAGCTCATTCCATAGAGCAGGAGTCTGCAACCTTTGCGATAAAAAGAGCCATTTTTGCCACTTTGCTTATTAATTATTATGATGTGTCCGGAGCCGCAAAACCTGCTACAACTGTGTACTGTCAACTGGTGGTCCGTGGGCCACTACAAGTTTGTTGGAGATGGTTTTCCGGCAAGTGGAGGTGATATTGTTAAAGTCTAACTATTATTAACATTTGTTGATACTTTTACGTTTTATTACAAAAGAAAATACAAGATTCATGTAAATATAGATAATGTAAATACTGTATATATTTTTTTTACAATTTCATGAAAATTAAAACACTGAACTCTGCAGGCCGATGTGAGTTCTCTTAATTGTTGAAGAATTAAGTATCCTACATACCGGTACATGTTTTATGCCTTGTATTTGTAATTTTCACATATTTGAAAATGACTGTTAAAACTAGCCATTTTCATTGTTGGCAATAATTTGAATGAAATTCAGTTTTATTTTAATTTTTGTCAAAGCCTTAAAGAGCCGCTGCAGAAAGAGCCACATGTGGCCCCAGAGCCGCAAGTTGCAGACCCCTACCATAGAGGAAGCTTGTATTAAAAGCAGACTGAAGAAGCAGCTGAAGACAGAGCTCAAAACGGACTCATGCATTTGAAACGTTGTCCTAAATACTGAGATCAGATGTTCCTAAAGTGGTGAAATGTGTGGGAGAAAGGTTTTAGCCGAGGAACTTCTAATTGTTGAGATTTTTCCTTTCTCAGATTTTGTAAAAACAATTATCTTTGCAAACCTGCAACGTCTGAACTCGTTTTGTACTGATATGATCTGATATGTACTAAGTTTAGCGTATTTCATAATACATATCTTACTGTTTTTCTTTACAATTTATACTTTTGTTGGATGTATCTGGGACCCTGTGTAAACTATTTTGTTCCACCACATGTACCACAAGTGGTGCAAATGACAATAAAGAAACCGTGACCTTACTCAAACAATAGAAAATGAAATTACCGTAGTCACATTTAGGTTTTTTTTTTTTTTTTGTCTTTTTGTTTTGCAGGTGTTGACACTAAAATCACCAATGTTGAAATTTCTGTCAGATCAACAGGGTAAGTTGTGTTTTTGTCAATTATACTATGAAAACCGTGTTTTACGGGTAATTAACAGTCAGTCAGACCTCATTGTATTTCTCTTGTGTGTTTCTGCAGGCATCAAGGTTTGTCTGTTGAAGGGAATCCCAAAGTTTTTGAGCACTTTGCCTCACAGCACAAGTGCAACTACTTCTGCGGCCTGCTTGGTCTAAAGCCTCTGAAGGTCGTGGATTCTTTAATGACGCCTACAAAGCCAAAAGGTTCCAGGAGCCCTCTACTTCAACGTAAGAAGGCAACCAGCTCCTCCAGCCCTCAGCCTGGCAGGAAAACTGCTGCAAGCCCCCGGCTGCCCAGACGGACTGAACAGGAGGGCAGCAACTCCCACACTGAAGAGAAAGCTGATGATGTTCCCAAAGTGGCTTAAAAGGAAGTTCCCTGCAAGAAAAACTACGTAATTTTGTGCACACTATGATATGTATTAAATATTTCATTTGAACAGACACTATTTTTTATCTTTATTTACTCATTTGGTTTTATTTGCTGCATTAACATTTTAATCAGAGGGTTAATGCTACAAAAATACAAAATACAATTTAAAACTCCAGTATGGGTTTTTGTTACAGACTACCTATTTCAGGCTGATGTGTCTACACTGGCATTATGGACTAAAATGACATTAAATGTCTGCTGTTCTTTTAGTTGAACCACAACAAAATAAGATGAAGCTGGAACTGATCGATATTTAACATTTCAGGACTGTATCATATGGAGGGTGGATGCATTTGTTATATAATTTTGTCCATATTCCACCCTAATATCAAATCAAACATCAAATCATGCTGCCCTGACAATCAGTGTTTTTTATAAGCTCACACGTTTACTTGCCATTCTTTTTTGTACTGTGTATTTTCAGGCACCATTAAATTCTACTGGCCGTGCAATAAAATATATAAATAAATTATGAGATGCTGCAACACCAGGTTTTTTTTTCTTTTAGATTTGGAGTGCTAAATACACTTATATAGCCCATTTTTAACCTCTAGCACTTAATGTTTCTCATATTCTCTCATTTTCACAGAAACAGACCCAAAGCTTTCTGATATGTATTTTACATTCCAAAAATACAACACGTTTAAATGATTTGAATCGTACACCAAATATCATCTCAGTCTAACTCACTGCAAATTGGTACAGTTCATTTAAACCTAATTTTATTAAACAAGCAGAAAAGATTGCAATGAATTATAACTTTTATTCTGACCACCGTCCTGCGTGGGAGAGAAAGAAGAGGATATGGAATAAAAAATATCTTTGCTTCATCTTACTTACTCAAAGAAGCTACGCTCGAGGACACGAGAATATTTTTAACCAGCTTTTTATTTACTTGTAAGGGCAGACTCTCACAACTGGTTACACAGATGTATAGAAGTTCTACGTGCACGGAGCCCATTACGAGAATCTGCTTTGGACAGCGTGCGAGAATTGTTTTTATACTTGTATCAGCTCTCGGCTCAGTGGCAGACACTGATGACCTCGACCACCCAGCTGCACATGCAGGATCGAATCATTCAGCTCTCTCTGAGAGAGAAAAGAACTCTTGAACTCAAACACATGGTTCATGGGCAGTTAACATTCTCAGCCATAGTAGTTAAAAAAAAACATCCCTTGACAGAGGAAAGGAACATTAACACCAAGCATCAGCCAGGGGTTCTTAATAAAACAAATACAAGTTAATGATATCAATAACCATAAAACTGCGAGGTTAGCATTAATAACTTTGAATATCAAGATAAGATACTTTGAAGTCAGGTTTTTATTGCCACCCAACAGAGTGGAGTTCAAATAAAAAAAAAAAAATAATGAACAGTGTTTAGATTTTAGAGAAGTGTATGTGTTTCGTTTCACATTTCATCTGACTGTAGCTTTTTCTAATAATTTGCAGACAAAAAAGATCATTGGATCTGAGATGACTTGTCACGTTCTGTCTTCAAACAGCTGTCATAAAACATTTTATTGTTTCTGACAGTTTCTTTAAACAAGTTTTGTGTGTACTGTGTTGCTCGAGCTGTCCTGCGACATCAACAAAACACGGAAAGATGTCCATCTTTCAGAAGCTCAACAAATCAGATTCCTTCATTAATGTAAAATCTTACATGCACAATGTGGAAGTTTAACTCCATCATGATAATCATACGTGATTTTCAGTGATTAGTGTCATTGCTTATGTAAGCTGAAGCCTCACACGTTTGAGAACAGAGATGGAAAGCCTCATTTATGCAAATAAGTTTTATTTCTGCTCATGCACAGTCACAGAGAAAATGAAGGTCATCAGTTGACGACAGCAGCAACGTAAAGTCATTTTCTTCATGTGATGGATACAAGTTGGATTGAGCAACATCAAAAGCTCATATGGTGGGAGGGGGAGTGGAGTAGAGGCTAGAGAAGGTGAATCTGTGACTGGAAGATCACAGGTTTGAATTCATCCATCCATCCATCCATCCATCCATCCATCCATCCATCCATCTATCCATCCATCATCTTTACCCACTTCTTCCTTTTCGGGTCAGGGGTCACTGGTGCCTATATTCAGCTATCACTGTGCAAGATGTGGGGGGCACCCTGGACTGGTCACAAGTCCATCACAAGGACACACAGAACATTCACTCTCTCACTCACACCTATTCAAATATACAGTACTAAGAAAATGTGTGGCTATCATGGAACCAGATTTTATTTATTTAATGTACAGTAGTTGAAGTAATTTTTGTGTTCACTAAAATTAAATTGCATTTCCTGAGATAATGCAGTGTGAAAGCTTATTGCAGAAGAACTTGTGAAAAACAGCTGAAATTAGCAATTTAAAAAATATGCTGAAATGGTAGAACAAGCCTAAGTTAGCAGAAGAAAGCAGAAAGAACACATTTCCTGAGTTAGGTTTATAAGCATTTTTTTTAAATAAGCATTTTTCAAATTATCACAAAACTTAGGAAATCAGCTAAGAAAGCTTAAATTTGCAGAAAAAGGCAGAAAAGGCTGAAACTAGCAGAAAAAAGCTGAAAAGAGCATAAGTTAAAATTATTATAAAGAAGTTGAATGGGATGAAACTAGCTGCAATTACCATGGAATACCTGAATTTATCTGAAAACAGCTGAACAAACAGCTGTAAGTAGTTGAAAGTAGCTGAAAAAAGTTTAAATCTATGCAAGGAAGCTGAAAGAAGCTGAACCGGAATAAAATGTGAAAGGAGCAGTAAAAGGTTATAAACACATCTAAAGTTGTGAAGGATGAAAAATGAGCTGAATTCATTTTCTATGAGAAAAAAGTGGCAGAAAAGGCTACTGTTTTCAAAAAGCTAAAGCTGCACCAATACCAAAAGTCATAGCAGGATTTTCCTGAAAGAAAGAGCCGAACATTTTGATATATGATTTGTTGAAATAGTTTAAAAACGGCAGGACAAGAATTGCCTCCAAAAATGTACAGAAGAAAAACGGATGACAATAGTGTGAATGCTTCATAAACATTCACACTATTAGCTGTGGTGGCCATCTTGAAACAAGTTCCAGGGGTTAATCAGTTGTAGATGTTTGTCTAATGGTTATTTTCTGAGTATTTCATTAAAACCTAACCACAAATCAAGCTATTTGCTAACAGACAGACAAATGATGACAACACACCTGCACCCACACACAAATGTGTCACTTGCCTCCCATGACAGCAGAGTTTAATAATCTGGAGTTTCATAATTGAATTTCTGGAGTAATGTCAGAAAATGAGACATACTTTAATCCAGATGTTTCCCCAAAGACAAAGAAAAATTAGGCACGAAGTGAAGAAATTCATCATGATTAATATACTGTACTGTAATTGTCACAAGAGCATAATACCCAGGATGAAAGAACTGAAGATGAACAACTCAGACACAACAGAGTCAATTCAGTGCTTTGATTTACAGTGAATGATAACTCAGGAGCCAACAGGAACCCATGGGAGCAAGGAGATGTTTCAGGTCCAGAGTTCCACAAAGGAGTTTTACTCAGAATGTGCAGGTTCTTTACTGGTAGATGGTTGGTAATCTGGAGGGTTCCAGAATCCTTTATGACCATGAGAAGATCCAGAGAGAACAAGACGACAAGTGGCTGTAGAGCAAGGAGAGCAACTGAAGGTGCACTGGTAAGGTTCCAGGAGTTCACAAGGAGATTTAAGTACTCTGATAGGTCTCAGGAGGTTCACTGGGAAGATCGTACAAAAAGGTAAGTATTCAGAAGGCTTAGAAGTACACAAAGAGCTGAGCCATAGGCAGGGTAATGCTCCAGCGTCAAAGGAGAGGCTTCATCTGCATTATATATGTGTCATGGAGCCTCATCAGGAACATATAGACTGCAGGTGTGGGATATGGCGCCCTCTGGTGATCAAACACAGGAACGGCCACAAATTTTCATATTCGGTGTGGACTGATGAAGAGAGACAGACACGTTTCAGTCGAAGTAACTATTTACAATACACAAATGGTAAGGGTAGATCTGGAAGAGAACGGAAGACAGGTAAGCATCTTAGTTGTAGGATCAGTGCATGGTATAAAGATAAATGATATAAAAGGCCCCAAGAAAATGTTTTACTTTCTTTTGTTTGCTTGACAGTTCTTGAGAGGAAGGTGAAGAATCCCAGGTGGATGACAGCTGTTGGTGAGAAAGGTGAGCAGAACGAGTTAGCGAGTGGCTGGACAGAGCTCAGACACTGATCCAGACATTTTGTTTTAGGCTCAGGATGAGGTGAGCGATGATGTCCAGGAGGAGGTTCCACAGAAGGGTTCTGTTTTATGGGCACATACGGGATGCCCACAAGGAGGGACCACGGAGCCAGGATAGCATAAAGTTCCAGTGGAGAAAGACTGAGCTGAAGGTCCTTACCAGAAGCTTGTCAGCCAGGACCAGATCAGCTGCAGTGGTATGACTCTGCCCTGTCACTCTGAGGCTGCAAAGAAGTGGTTTAAAAAATAAAAAAATAAAACTGAATCCTACAAATTACTGGAAAAAGATGTATTGGCACAGCTCTTTATGAGCAGCTCTGATGAAATGTGCTAAAGAGATCAAACAGCATGATCTCAGCATTAATACCCGAGATAACACGGAGAAAAATGAAGGAATTGTTAGTCACCAACAGTAGAACTTGCACATGTACATTAATTCTTATTACATTTAATAAATGTTGAGTTTACGGGATTATTTTACGCTCAGTGTGCAAGTCTTCTGCACATTAAAGACGTTAAAAGAATGAATTTCAAATTCTACCTCATCATGTGTTAACATGTAGAAATCTGCTTAACACAATTCATTTGAATAGTCCGACAGATAATACATGTTAAAAAATACCGGTAGGTAAAATATTTATATATTTTACCATTCCATCCTTATAATATTGGATGCACAGTTAAGCTCTATAAAACATGCAGTCTATAATAAAATCAAACAGAAAGAAGAGGGAAAAGGAGAAACACAAGCTGATTGATATGATATGTAAAATATTACCTGTGACTCTGACCTCACATTGTTGTTCCTAACTGACCTTCATTACCATCAGCGGGCCAGTGTGGTTGTGACTATTTAAGCAGATTATGTGAAAAGGATTAAATGGTCCTAAATGCCACAGACCAGCTGGCATTTGAAAAAAGTTTTATCTCCGCTCCCCCAAAAGTCGCATGCTGCCTCTGGTGTCAGAGTCATTGCTGGATGACCGTCATAATAATCGACCGAATCACTGAAAGCTTTTGCTGACTAAGAAATAACACCGTTCCGATGCGTATCTCACGTGATTTTTTTTTTCCCCAGAAAAACAGAAAGGCTCCATTTGAATGCAATCAGTGTTGTCTACATGCAGCTAAAGAAAGAAAGAAAAAAAAGGTGACAATAGTTTATTATTTAGCTTTAAATGTGCTGCTACGTAATAAAATGTCTGTACATAGAAAGATAGTTTAGATGATTTAAATCAACTTAATACAGCCGTCACCTGAAATCCCTGAATAACTAAAAGTAAATGGCTTCAGAGAACAGTCCACCATAGAAGAGACTTTAAAACAGGCAAAAAACAATTACATCTGTCTCATTGATACACCGTTAAACATCAAATCAGAACAACCTGATAAGGACTGCTTTTGCACACTGTTTGAATAATAATATGTTGTATTTTTCTTCAGACTTCCCTCGTCAATCTTTCTGATGATATGTTTAAATCCATCATCCTAGAAAACTTTTAATGTCCATTTTTATTTCAGGTTTTGTGCAGTTTTGCAATCGTCAACCATGTTGACTGTTTTATACCCTGAGACTATTTCAGATGAGGTTCTGGCGAATTGCTAAACTTCGTAAAACTGGTGCCAGGTTTCTTTTTGGACATGCCACTTACCTTCAGATATTCTGTTCACTTGTTTTTATGTTTTGAGTTTTCTCAAACTCTTTCAGAACACATACAAGACTACAGCCATCAGCTCCTTGTTAAATAACTTGTTGGTGCGAATATAGGAGGACATTAAAATGTTAGGAATTTATTTTCTTTTATACGACATCTAGTTTATCTGATTTTTAAAAATAGTTTAGGAATATAATTGCATGTACCATGTATGTATGTATTGTTAATAAACTTTTTTTCTTCTTCTTTCGGCTGCTTCCTTCTTGACGAGTTGCCAGTGAACCAACACCCATGAAGGCTTGACAATTGTTTTTACTCCAGATGCCCTGCTTGATGCAACCACAGACCACCGAGCTACCACAGCCCTCTGTGTGGAGCAAAGAGCTGCTATTTAGGGCACCCAGGGGAGCAGATGGTGTGGGTTAAGGGACTTGCTGAAGGGCTCAGAGTGGAGCAGAAGGTGGAGGCAGGTGTGGGTGCTTTACCACACCCATATTTTGATGTTATCAGTACAGGGAGTTGAGCCGGCGACCTTCTGATCACAGGCCCACCTTATAGCCTTTGATCCACTACTCCCACCATAGGAATATAATATAAACTATTGCATTTCCAGCAGAAAGAGCTGAAATGAGCTCCAAAGATGTGGAATTAGCTAAAGGGAAAAAAAAAAAATTAAAAAAAAGCTAAGATCAGCATAAAAACAGCTAAAAAGTTGCTGAAATGTATAAAAACTGAAACTAGCAGAACAAAGCTTGAAGGAGCAGAACAAGCTGAAATTAGCTTTAACAAGTTAATTAGTGAT
>JARVLU010000599.1:17502199-17512363 GCA_031762415.1 Simpsonichthys santanae | reverse complement strand
CCTTTTTTTTTTTTTTTTTTTTTTTTTTTTTTTGTGTGTGTCTCTCTCACACTCCCCGGAGTGGCACTTATTGAACTGTGACAAACGAGCCGTGTCAGACCAGCCCCCCCACCTGGGGGATTGGCTAAATGACCTTTCCATTACCCAACCACTGCTGTATTCCCCCTCCACAGATAGAGTTACCCTCACAGACACCCAGCCAGTGGCTGAGCCCAGCATCACATCAGCATCCAACCCTCCAAGAATTGTGATGCAAACACCTTTACAGTTAATTTTATTTGATATTTTAAGATGAAATTTAACAGCTGGAACATTGGCAGAGCTGAAGTGGCGTGTCCGTGTTGCACCCAGTGTGGATGTACGGAGCAGCTTGCAGGTGGCTGGTTGTTTGGGTTTCTGCACGTGTGTGACATATCTCTACATTTCTTTTTCGCGTGCGAGTCTCCAACCAGAGCGACTTCACTGGTTTTCACACATTTCCCATCCTTCATTCCTGCTAATCCCCTGTTGACCAAAGGCACCAGCCCCAAATCTCACCGGACACTCTGGGGAACAAATCCGAGGAGACGAAGAGGTGAGAGAGGACTGGAGTGAAACGATTAAAAAGAGAAAGATGGCACAGAGAGGGCGCGGGTGACGCAAGAAAAGAGGTGTGGTAAAGCTGAGAAGAAGTCGACGAGGCTGAAGGGACTGAAAGAAGCGAAAGAATAGAAAACAAGGTTCTAAATTGAGCAGGACAAAACACAAAGTTTGGTCGATTCTGCTGCTCAGGAATGTAAAGAAACGAGTCCTTGGCTGCATTAGTGGAAACCTTTTAGGAAGCTGACAGACGCAGAGCTAATGATGTGAAGGCACAAGAGCGGGGCCTGTAGTTGTTACTGAGTGAATCTGTACAACTTGTCATAATACAGCTGAAAAGCAACAGCTTGAGGAGGTAAAAGAGGAGGAGGAGGTAAAGAGGAAAGAGCATCACATTCTCACGTTCGATCAAAGTTTTGCTTTGAATGAAACATTTATTAGCAGCTTTAATCCTCAATACGGCTTAGAGCTCCAGCTTTAATCAATTTGATCCTCATGTGTCTGATATTCCCTGATGTGCGTCTCCAAACTGTGGGATGAAGGCAGCAAGGGAACATATGTGCTCGCACATGGCCAGTATCCATGTTTGTATGGATTTTTTTTTTCCCTTCTGTATAAATATTTGATTAGCACTGATGTCACATAGGGTGGTCGTTACCGTGCTTCTGTTTCAATGAAGACATCAAAATGTGCATTTGTAAGAATGTAGACCAAGAATGTTGACACTGAGGGAAAACAGTGGGCGTGGGTGTTGCAGGCAACAAGGTGCCCATATATTTTGTGTGACCTGATGGGATAACATTAGATTAATATGTCTGTTGGCTATCAGATGCTTTTTCTGTCACTCTTTATATTCTTCTCCCACTTTATTTTTACCATCTCTATCCCCCTCCCTTCCTCCAGCTGTTTCCGTTCCTGCTAGTCTCTCCATGCTTTGTGTGCAAATGTCTTTATGCATTTCCACTGTGTGTCCACTCGTGCACTGAAAATGCAAACTGCTGATCTGCTAAATGGTTTTGTCCATTTGACACAGAGTAGAGATTCTGCTGGATTTTTCTTTGATCTGGGCCACAAGGGGCGTCCGAACCTGCCCAGATGGGGGCCAGTGCATGCGGCCACTTCATGCGCACCAGCTCCCCTTTTTTTTTTTTTTTTTGCAGAGCTATTCTGTGACTTCAAAGAGTACAAATGGATTTTTTTAAAGTGACTGTGTGTGTGGCAGTGCATGTAGGGGGATAGTGGATTGTGTGTCCGTCTGTCCTCGCTCTCCTTTGTTGGCGTTTGGGTTTAAAGAGCTATAAAGAGCAAAGCAGCCCGCTATTTGACGAACTGATAAAAGGTATCATGTTTGTTGTCTTTGGCTTTGTTGTGTGTTTGTTCCACTTTAAAGAGTTGACCACTGTCTCACTTGTTTAACTTGCTACATGAGATCTTTTAGAATCCTCAGTGAAAATGTCTAATATCTCAGGCTTATTAAAACTGTCAGTGTCGATTTCTGAAAATGTATGACACAAAAACAGAACTGAAAAAAAACATCCTTTAAATTATATTTTGCGTGTACAGTAGTAGTCCCTCGCGTCTTCGTGGTTCCATTTTCTCGAAGTCGCTCTATCGCAGTTTTTCAAAGTAAAATTGGACCTGACACACAATTAGCCAGTTGATGGGTGAGCCGCACGGTTGGCATGGAATTTTATTTAAAATAAATTATTTTAGATTATTTAGCACCTGTGTGCAGCCCACAACTGTGGGAGGAGCTTCCTCCTGCAGCTGATCAGCTGATCTCTGTGCAGAATGGAGAAGTGGGCGTGGCCTCGAGGGAAGCCGAGGCAGAGAGCTGAAATCATGACATGCTGTGCTCTTTTAGAGTTTAGAGACATTGTTTAGAATATTGCAAGAGTTTTGGACGATTTTACAACACCTTTAAAATTTGAATTTTAATGTGTATTTACTGCTGCTTTGTATTTCCACTCAGCTATATTTTTCACAACTTTATCACATTTACTTTAATTCATATAGTTGTATGGAAAAGCTTGAACTGAATTGTTAAACAGTGTTTATTTTTTTATTATTCTATTTTATATCTTAACACCTTTTAGATTTTATTCAAGCAGGACTAACTTTGCTCACTTGACTTGATTTAATTTTGAATATTGCTTAACTAGTAAACATGTCCATATTTTGTGTTGAACAATTTAATTAATTAATTAATTAATTAATTTATTTATTCATTTAAATTCATTTCAATTCAATTCAGTTTTTTATGAAGTGCCAAGTCACAACAGACGTCATCTCAGGGCACTGAAAAGAAACATTCATATACATAAAAAGCAAGTTAATAACATTATTTATCTGATATCATTATTATTATTATTATTATTATTATTATTATTATTATTTATCAATTTGATATGTTGTTTGAAAGACTTCAAATCTGGTACAGCTAGAGTTTTGCACAGCAGGTGGGGCTGTTGATTTCTAGTTTCACAGATGGAGTTTGATGCAGCTGAGGCCTTCCCTGCTCCAGACACAGACAGAGAGGACTGAATCCATTGAAGAGAAAAGACAAAATCAGAGCTTTGCAAAAATGCACACACTTTATTTATTTTTGTCTCTTCAAAAAAATAAGAAGCAACACTTTAATGGCTAAAACTCTTGTTTTTAATCAAAACAAACTTTTACAAAATTACGAACAAATATGAGGCAGGAATCATATTTCACATTCCAAGCATCAACATTTTAATGTTCACCTCAGAGCTCCAAACGACTTCCTGCGCACAACTGAACGTCTCAACGTGAAATCAGTGCAGCACACTAAAATTTATTAAAGCGTTTAGATTTTTGATTTCGCCCGACAAAGTTAAATCACATATATAACCATTGTATGTTCAGATGAAAGTCCTCTGTTGTGAGCAGCTTGTTGTGCAGCAGTCTGAGGACGACTGCTGGGGAGACATTTTTTATAACGGTGATAAAAGTGAGGACAGAGCAGGTTGAGTTTTACTGAATGTCATCAGGTGTAGAGACATGGAGGGACTTCTTTATTCTCAAAGATTCACAATTACTGTATCTCAATCTGCTTTAATTTAGTCTTCAGTGGATACATTTCATTTTTTATCCAGCAACATATCTGAGTTAAAATTATTATTTTTTATTAGATTTTAATGTAAACTTGAGTTTTTATTTATTTATTTATTTATTTATTTATTTATTTATTTATTTATTTATTTATTTATTTATTTATTTATTTATTTATTCATTTTTTTTTTCAGTAAATCAAAACAACATGAGCACAAAATCACGTCAGGACAAAACTATAAAATAATAGTCAAGTCAAGTCAACTTTATTTCTAGAGCACAGTTAAAACAGATAAACTGTTATCAAGGTGCTTATATTTCTTATTCTTAATTTTTTTCTTATTTCTTAATAGAAACTATGTTCTTTGTTATTGCTGTGTTTTATGCTGTTATGTATTTTTATGCCTATTTGAAATGTGGCAAAATGAAATAAAAGAATAAAACAAATAAAACAGGTTGATCCTTAGAGATTTAGTGATCCCGTTACAGCCATTTGTTGGGGTTCAGTCAACCCAACGTTCTTCATCGTCATCACGGAAATTTTTAAAGATTTTGTGAAAACAATTATGAAAAGTTACCTTGAAAGTCAATTCCAAACGAGAAGACAGACGCATATAGATCCAGATTCATGAAATCCACTTGGACCTGCGGTAGAAAACACTCGAACTTTAAATTGTGAATAATTTGTCTTCAAGTTTGTTTTCTAACAACGCAGTCGCTGTAATTCTTCACATTCTGAGATCAATGGGGAAAAAATGTATTTGATGAATATTTTTTTCTTCTCACACAGAAGATTGTTAATGTGAGTGTGGCTCGGTCCAGGCGTGTTTGTGTATGCAGGCGGCTGGGCAGGCCCAGGTATCGCAGTTACAGTGGTGTTGTGCTATGCGGTGGTGTGCATGATTATCGACCAGCGTGTCATGCAGGATAAAGCCCAGTGTGCCTCTGTTGACTGCTTTGCGGTCAGCACTGCAGGGAGCAGGGTTGTGGTTAGCCTACACACAGCTAAGGCTGTGTAAAAAGATCATGTGTGTGTGTATGTGTGTGTGTTTTAAGGTGCTATGTGTTTGTTTGTTTTATTCTATCAAATGTGTTTTATTTTAATCATCCTTCTCTCCGTTTACTCACAGCTGAAATTTCTTTTGTCATGACCCAACAAGCCTTCTTCTTCTTCTTCATCTGCCTTATTTGAACATTTGTTTAGCCCATTTTCTTTCCCGCCCCTGCTTTTCCTCTCAGGTCAGCTAACACACTTAGCGAAGCGAAATGTGCGCAGGGTCCGGGGCCCTGTGGCCGGCGCTAATGGACGGCTCTCGTAAAAGGCCTGGGTTTTGCAGAGAAGCGGCAGAAATGCCGTCTTCGCCCTGCTCTGATTCTTCAACCGCCTCGATGATAGCACGTCCATTCCGCAGAGCTTCATCAATTCTTCATGGAGCCGAGCACAAAACACAAACAATATCTGAGGTTTGCCACAGGCGTGCTCCGAGCACGCCATAACCTCCTCCTCCTCCACCGGCTCCTCTCAATGTGTTTTGCGAGCTTGAGCGGTTTCAATACACTTGTGTTGGAACGGGACATCTCATTTAACATCAAGTCAACTGTTCGATACACCCAGTTCCTGTTGTGACAGTCAGTTGTGGTTTTGTTTTTTATTACTAATTAATTATTACAGTATTATTATTTTTTACAAAAGTTCTGCAAGTCTTTGACGAATAGCTCAAGCATGTACAATTCACTCATCTAAATAAGTCAAACCATACAAAATGACATTGAGCTCTTTTAAAACTCTCCTCTGCGTTTAGCATTATTACCTTAATGGCACATCATAATATATGATGAGTCTTTAGTTTTAAGTTCATCCTCCTCTGTGTTTTAGCAGCATCAGCACAACGGTCAGCATTAACTCACTTCTGTTTTTGTCCGTATATCTTCCCCCGACGTGCACAACGTGATTAATGAGTTTGTTTGAATAACACTATGACCACTTTAACCCAGAGCACGAATAGCTAATTAGTTTTTATCAAATCCATCTTTTACCTTGTTTAGATTTATATGGCCTCCTACATGAAAGGACACAATGCACTTCTTGCTGTCTTGTCAAGAGACACTATTTGTTTAATTTGCTGCAAAACACACCAGGGCCTGACCTTTTTTTAAAGTCGTTTATTCCTTCTCAGTAAAGAGGATCTTGTGTCTGCCCCTCTGCTTTGATTGAGTAGATTGTCTCATAATCAGCATAATTTCTCCAATGATGATGTAAAGATCATTCTAGCTGCTGCTTCATGGTGTATAGTTCTAATATTGATCTGAAGTGATCTGTGGTGATTTTACGTATCTGTCTCGACTGCTGATGGTTCTTGATGAGGGCTGCAAAGAGATCCCATCTGTTGCTCATTCATTTCCTTAAACGGCGAGGCCGTTTCTGCACTTTGCTGTTTTATGTTGCAGGCACTGTCTAATGATGGTTCATCGATTAGAACATTTTCAGTGGCTTTTTGAAAATTGGTGAAAGTTTTGATGTGTGGTTATTGTTGTCCGTTTCTTCTGGTAAGCAAAGGTGGCTCTGAAATTGATAAATTATTCTCAGACAGCAAAAACCACAAAAGCAAAGTATATTTTTGGACACCAGTTCTTTGCCTCTCACTGTAAATAAACTGTCTTTCACTTTGGAGACGTTTGGTTGGGCAGCACGGTGGCGCAGCTGGTAGAGCTGCTGCCTCACAGCGGGCTGGTTGCCCCAGTTCAAGTCCTGGCTGGGGGGGTGGGGGGGCTTTCTGGGTGGAGTTTGTATGTTCTGTCCGTGCATGCATGGGTTTTCTCTGGTTTCCTCCCACAGACAAAAAACATGCATGTTAGGCTGAATTGGTAACGTTAATTGTCCCTAGGAGCGTGAATGGTTGTTTTGTTTGTCTCTATGTGTCTCTGTGATGGACTGGAGACCTGTCCAGGGTGTCCCCCCCGCCTCTCGCACAGTGACTGCTGGATATGGGCGCCAGTGAACCTCGCAACCCAAAATGGAAGTAGCGGCGTAAACACAATGGATGGATGGATACTTGGTTGACTTACAACTGTATGGTGCTATAAAGTATACATTTTAGAAAAAAGATCAATTAAAAAATGACATCTGGATTTAAAACCATTGGCAAATCCACTAATCACACAACCATTGAAGCAACAATTCAGATTCTGATTGTTCTGACTGATAATATCTTACCAGTTTAGCTCTTTGAGTAGCTTCAATTTGAAGAAATAGAAGTTAGTTCGGACCCAGTCGACAAGCTAACGGCTAATTTGAACTCAGTTCCTAAGCTACGTGTTGCTAATTGTAAAACAACCCCAACCTGAAAGATTTTACTGTGGTTTTATATGAATGCAGTTCTTGAAACATTTACTTTTTTTGCTTTACACTGTATGTATAAGGAACCTATATGGATATCTGCGCACGCACAGACAACAGCAACAACAGCTAGTTGGGGCATTTCTGGTGCAGCTTGAGGCACTTCCTGCAGAAATAGATCTGACAGTGACAACAATTAATTATATACTGTACTTTGTGGTATTCACATGAAAAGTGATGATATTTTCAAAATTGGAGTTTAATATGGTTGGCAGCCATTATCAGAAACTTAAACTTGATTTATTTTTTATATATTTTTTTTTTAAATAAAAAAATACAGTTTGTCTAAACTTTGATCCCAACAAGACTTACCATATTTACAGCATGAGAAATATTGTCTTCATTCACAAAACACTATTTCGAAGCTAATGATATATCTATTTAAAGTTCTCATAAAGTGAAATTAAAACATTTGTACCACCTTTCACATTACAGTATATTTATTTCATGGATTGCCAACCAGTGTGATGCCTTTATCTATTTTATTTTATTTTTTGTACGTTTTTGTAGCTTTTTGTGAACATGTCATCATGTTTACAAGAATCTTATGGGAACAAATAATACATCTTGAGGTGTTTTTTGGGCCCAAAAGTAAGATCATCTGAATACCTAACATGCACAAAATGGTGCATATTGCTTGGTAGCTGCCAGGACGCCCATTCTTTCTCAGGCTCTCTCCTTATTTATTACCTGATGAGCATTGGCCGGCACCACCCTCTTCCCACAGTTAACCAGCATCCATAATAAGAGACGGTGGTGGGGCAGACATCTTTCACCAGTTGACTTGTCATTAACTAAAAGCATGGTGGAGCTTTACTCCCAATTACCACTCCTCTCACAGCACACATAAATCACACGTTGTCGACTTTCATGAGCCGCAGTCTTGATCTGATTTTCTCCTCCTCCTGTCTACAGGAAACTTCTTCGACCATCATGCCCTGTAGATGTTGGTGCGGCGTCATCAGGAGAAGTAACTTTACCTTCCAACTTGTCCTTGTTGTATTTAGCACAAACAGTGCTTTGATTGCAGGAGATTTAGGCCGGAGCAACAACAGAGACCTCATCCTTTAAGCTGTTATGATCTTTTAATGGTCTTCTATTACTGTATCGTTATCCTAAAGGCTCGTAGTCACTGCCGCGGGCTCTCACTTTCATATCACTTTCATTAAGAGGAGGCCAGGATCATTTGTAGTGGCACTTAAGTCATTTGTTGAGAGTGTGTGGATGTGTTTATGAATGTGTGTGTGTGTGTGTGTGTGTGTGTGTGTGTCTAAAGCAGACTGGCTGAGGTGCAGAGTATTTTTATCAGGAGCATCGATCTGTTTCGACCTCTTCTTCTCTGCTCCTGGGTGTAGAAGTCTTGACCTTCACTGTGGGAGGTATCAGTGAGCCATGTGACCTCTGCTGACACACAGTTTGCTAATACACACACAGGCCCATGCGCCTGCCTGCACATGCAAACGAGCACAAATGCTGCTCGTCACACAGAGCTACAAATATCTGTGTTGTAAAGGTGTACAGTTCCACCTTCACTCACTGTTGCTGCTCATGCAGAAGAGTTGATGACCTGTTTGTTCTGTCTTTCTGACACACACACACACACACACACACACGCACGCATGCACGCACGCACACAGATAGGGTCAGGGTCTCAAAGCACAAGATTTCTGTTGCCTTTGTTTGCCGTCAGCACCTTCTCAGGCGGTTGAGGTTTCGCCTTCTCCGGAATCAGCCGAGCGGTGCGAGGGAGATCCGTCTGTGTGTGTTTGTGTCGCCGAGTGTGTGTAAGGTATTGTGTGTCCAAGTGTGTGTGTTGAGGAGGAGGTGAAGATCTCAGTAGCTGCAGGGCCCTGTATTGATGTCCGCTGCCTTCCCCCCAGGGCCCAGCTCTGTGGGATAGAGTGTCAGTAGGACAAAGGCATGGCGCCATCCGTCCTGCTCTACGGGCCAGTAACTAGAATTAATTACAAACCAATCGAATCCGCTGCAGCCAATTGGTAAACTAATTGGTAATTTCAGCTGCCCATCTAGTCACGGATGGGCATCTAGCTGTGGCAAACGGCGCTGACGTTCTGGGTGGAAGCACCTTAGATAAATTTATGTTGCCCAGATAGACCAGAGGCTTCAGCTTCAGGTTAGCCAAACCCATAGCTTTGCTGTTAGAAAGTTACTGAAATAACTGAGATCAGTGATTGACAGTTAACTTTTATTACACTGGTTGTGTTATTCTTGATGAAGCTTATTTTTTTCTGCTGTTGTGCTTACTGATTGCTTGGAAAGAAGCACATTTACTTACTAAATGTGCTCATAATGGAGGAGATGGAGACGGAGATGAGATGCTTCTCTCAGACGGTTAGTGGTAAATTGTAAAGACAAGCAGGTGAAGATAAACAATGACGGTGAAGCAATCCTGAAGCAATGGTGAGATCAATGATGATCTCCGAAACGCTAACATTGTTCCAGTTCCCCATTTTTTAAATATTTTTAGAGTACTGCTCCTCTGCTGCTGTTTGCACTTCCATCATACAACTTGTTTATAGTGAGAGCTTCTAATTTAACACATTAAATGCCGGCAGTGCAGATAGAACCTGATATCAAGACTATGAGCTTGCTGAGTAAAGTAGCGTTCCTTGAAGGAATATATCATGTGTAAAGTGATAAGACCTTAAAATGAAGACATGGACGCTAAGTTGGAGCAAAGACCAAGAGGCTGTTCTAACAAAAGAATTCACGCAGCAAACACATTAACTTAAACAAGGCACTGGTAATCAAGAATACACAATAAGCAAACAGTCGAATCAGAAAACCAGAGTACAACTTAAACTGGAGGAGTGATTATTGAGTGAATGCAGCTGATGTGCGACGAATGTGTAAATGAGCTGAGGGAAATAATGACTCAGAGAAAACGGAGCAAACAAAACACTGAACACGAGAAAATGTCTTCAGAAAAGCATGGCGGAAAAACTAAACGTAAGTTGTTCCTGTTCCTGATTTTCTACATCTGCCTTATAATCTGTCTGTTTTAGCAACTTTTGCCATCTTTGCTTTAACTTGTTTGAAAAAAAAAATCTGTATTTCTCTCTTATGATTGTCTATTGTTGATTGTCCAAGGA
>JARVLU010000599.1:17433608-17444573 GCA_031762415.1 Simpsonichthys santanae | reverse complement strand
GAGGGGGGGCTGGGAGGTGGTGGGGGGAGGTGTTCAAGGTAAATCTTTGCTCCCTGAGAATAATTTGATCCCCCGGCCTGGCTGGCTGTTCTTGACTGTGTCTTGTTCCATCCGTCACTGAACAATGCAGACGGAGTAACGTTACAGGTCGGAGGGGAACACTGATTCTCCAGACTGTTACTCACTGCCCCTCCTTTCTTCCTCCTCAACTCCACACTCACAAGCTCCATCTCTTTTTCTCACATGCTCGGACGGTCCTTTTTCCCCCCACTTGTTTTGGATTCAGTAGGCAGGTAAGTTCACCTCGACTCCACCACCAGTCCCCTTTTCTTAAACACAGCCCCATGTGAATTCCTTTGTGGAGCTTCAGTACAAGAGTCCTGACCCCTCTAAACACACTATTCATAAGACACTGTTCGCTCTGTTTCTTTGTTTAAAGGTCTGACCCTTGTTAGACCTTTTCACAAGAGGGCTCTTCATTTTACAATGCATGTTTGTTTAAACCGAATCCCCAAAAGCCTAGTGGCATTTTTTCACTTCAATCTTCTCACAACTGATTTGTGTGTGTGTGTTTTTTTTTTTTTTTAAAGATTGCAACCAAAACCTTTTGGTAAAAGCCCTAAATTGGCATTTTCTTACAATGCTGCAATAAGTGTTGAGATGCATGAGGTGGTGATATGCAACTGATTAAATAAATGTGTTAGAAATTACTGTAATGATTGTTTATGTAACAAAAATGTGCTAACATGACCTTGTCAACTTCCTGGCAAACTGTCTGTGATGATGGGTTGGACATGTGGACTACTTGCTGTGTAAGTTGGTGTTTGCGACTTTTCAAAATGCATAGCGCAACATCGAAAGCATAACTTTCCTTCCCCTCATGAAACCTCTCTTCACGTCATGCATTAGAAATCAAATTAGATCCTCAAATGAATTGAGTCTTTTAAGTTTACAGCAACAAATACATTTTCCAATTTTCCAATCCTCTTTTTTTTTTTCCAGCCCTTAAATGCACCAAAAGTCCATTAGTACCATTTATCATTAACCTCCCTGTGTGTGTGTGAGCCACGAGTCCATGTGGCTGTGTTAGTTTTTCTCCCTACTAAAACACAATCATTTCCCAGCGCTAAGAGCCCTTAATGGACTGGAATGGCCACTCTGAGGCTCATTAGCATTAGCCAGCTTCCTACTCACCATTAATGGAGAAATGCTCTTTATATTTATAATGCTTTTACAAGGAGAGACGATCAATATCATAATCTACACGATTGTAGAATATGAAGCAAGTTTTTTTCTTTTTTTTTTTTTTTCTTTTTGCATTAGGGAGAAAGTATTGGTTTGAGCAGCAAAACAAGAAAACACATTGAGGGTGTGGTTGATGCTCAGAGGGGATGTATGAATCCTTATGCAATAGGTGCAGCAGTAAAACGGTTCAGTTTATGTAACTGAAAAACAAGTTAATGGATTATTCCATTTGATTTTGGAACTTTTGAGCTAAATTAAAGTAAATACATTAAAGTTACAGTAAATTAAAGAACTAAATTACAAAGATTTAAACAAAGAAAAGGCAGAAAGATGGATGTCTTGTGCATGTTTGGTAAAAACGTGATTCTTCCAGCAGTGCAAAAGAAAATTTGGCTCTGGCCAAAAGTCGACCCCACATTTAGATTAAATTTGCAGTTTTTGTTTTGAACATTAGCGTAAAGGGAGGTTCCCCAACATCTCTGCTCCCCCCATGTGTGAAAGTGTTTGTGTGAGAGAGATTGCACCTCTTTTGTTATCACTGGTGTTGAGAAGTGTAAACCAGGGACGTGTTGTGGGATGCCGTGAAGAATACAATCGTTACTGCCTGCAGATCACTTATGAAGACTTCAGTCGTCGGCCTAAACTGTGACAGTCCAATCTCCAATCACGACATCCATGGGTGGCAAAAGCATGTGCTGTTTGTGTGAGTGGCTTTGACAAAACAGTTTTTATGTGTCTCAACCAAGCTACATGTAACATAAGTGCAAAGACGCACACATACACACACAATCATGTTGAGAAAAACCAGGAAGCTGTAAAAAACCACAACAACCATGGTGGTCTACAAAGATCTGTCTTATTCAGTGCCTAGCTCTACAGTAATGGACCACATGAGCCACATCATTACCACAAGTCTTTTTTTTTTTTTATTATAACCACTCTTTTCTTTCTCTATTGATTTTGAATAGTTCTGTAACTCTTTTAATTTTTTGTGATTTGTTCGTTTCTATCTATTTTTTTTTACAAGTTTTTAATTTGCCAACTTTGTGATTTCCAGCTTCTCCTCTCTTTTCATTGACCCTCCATATAACAATGGCCCGAATGTAACATTCATGACAACGGCCAGGCTCATATGATACATGTGGATCAACTCATTTCTACACAGCCTGTCCGCCTGTCCTCACATCCTGCCCAGAAGGTAACTTCAGCAACTTTACCTCCGGAGCATATTGATCAACACGACTTAAGTAAGTCAAGTCGTTAACCTAAAAGACTGTGGTAGCAGAACAAGATACCTAGAGGACAGTGAATGCCTCTTAAGGAATCCCTGGGACTTTTATTCGCCAAAGATTCAACTCGAAAATATTTGCAATAAAAATCAAGGCTGACTGTGGGATGTCACAGAACATGGAGTGAACTGAAACGCCTTATTTCGGGATTCTGTTGTAATTCTTGCTAAAGTTACTATTCTCTTTTAATGTGTACAATGACATTTAAAGGAGGTCATAAAAAAAAAAACTTGAAAATTTACAACAAATCAAGCTTCACTTCCATCATCCAGTAAAATGGACTGGAAAGGATGAGAGGCCAAATCCTTCCAGTGAAGAAGAATTGGATAAAGCAAAACAACGTTTTTGTTCTTTCCTTTTAGTCGAGGTGTTTTGGAAAGTTTCAGCCTAAACTGAGTTTATATTTCATGAGTGACAGATATCTATGCCTCATCAGACCCAACATGTTGATGAACTCATTTGCCAGGTCCTGTAGTTGTTACTGTGCACATAGGAGTTCTGTTGGTGTTTTGAGTGACTCTTCATGTTGAGTGGACCCCCCCTCTTCCTGCAAAGAGTGATGACTGTAGGCCTCAGAGCGAGAAGCAGCTACTCTTGTTCACATAAATAACCTGCTCCTCAACCTGCAGCCAAAATATGTGCATGGACAGTCTCCAAGACATTGACCCTAAATGGCCCTAATAAATAAAGACAAGCTTTCATGTGACAGATTAGCACCATTTGACATCTCTATGACTGACCTCTAGATATAAATATACAATTGTGGCTAAAAGTTATGAGAATGGCACAAATTTTGATTTTTTTTACAAAGTTTGCAGCCTCAGTTTTTAAGGTGTCAACTCTAGATTGTGAAGATTGATCAGATGAATTGCAGGACATTGTTGCTTGTAGCACCACAATCAACCATTTATCCAAATTGTCATGAACCTCAAGGAGAGTGGGTCAGTTGGAGTGAAGAAAGCTTCAGGGAGCTCAAGCAAGTCCAACAAGTGTCAGGACCATCTCCTGAAGAGGACGCAGCTACGAGATCGGGTCACCAGCAGCAGCACTGAGCTTGCTCAGGAATGTCAGCGGGCAGGTGTGAGAGCATCTGAGCAGGGAGATGAAGGCTTTTGGAGGATGGCTTGGTGTCAAGAAGGACAGCAGAGAAGCCACTTCTCTCCAAAGAAATGTGAACAGCTGACCGACATTAAGTGTAGGGATTGGACTGCAGAGGACTGGAGTGAAGTTATTTTCTCTGATGAAGTTCCTTCAGAATGTTTGGGACATCTGGAAAAATGATTGTCTGGAGAAGAAAAGGTGAGAACTTCCATGAGTCCTGTGTCATAAAGTGAAGCATCCTGAGACTGTTCATGTGTGGAGTTGCTTCTCATCCAGTTGGTTCTCACAAAATTATATCTAAGAACACTGCCATGAATAAGTAATGGCATCAAAATGTCCTCCAAGAGCAACTTCTCCCAATGATCCAGCAGCATCTTGGAGATGAAGAAAGTTTTTGCATCATGATGGAGCAACATGTTACAAGGCAACAGTGATAAAGTGGCTCGGTGAACTGAATACTGTATTGAAATTTAGGTCCATGGCCAAGAAGAAGTCTTTGCTTAAACTGTATATATTTTTAATAAAAAGTTTAAAATAAGTATGGAATGTTTATACTTGTACTTCATTATACAATATAAACATCTGACTAATGGTTCTTAAAGAACTGAGGCTGAAAACTTTGTGATAATAAAAATCTGTGCCATTCTCCAAACTTTTGGCCACAACTGTAAGTCCATGCAGACTCCAGTAGGTGCTGCTGGAGAGCAGCTGAGTTGATGTGTTTCAGTTTTTCCTCATAATGTGGGTTTAACACCAGCCTGCTGTACGGTCAGCAGAGCTGACCACAACTCACAGAGTCTGCAGGGAGACACTGACAGAAGAAAAAAACATCACTAAGTGCTGGTTCACACCTGAGGCAGTGCTTTTAAACTAGACTTGAACTGGCTCTTTTACATTTTGTGAAGCCTTCTTGGACTGGAATTATTCAGACAGTAATATTTCTATTTGTTTGTCAAGAAAACATGCATTTACACAAAAATGTGGCTAAGAGGTAAATGCAGAAACATCTGTGATATTCCCAGTCATCTAACTGGTCCAACTGGTCATTGTCAGAGAGGATAATCCTTCACGCTTCATCAACTATCTGATTTTTTGCTTCAAGAACAAACCGCATTTAAAAAATGTACAAGTCTGTCAGCTCAAAACAATAATTATTACTATTTATGTGAAGAAAAATATAGCTTTGAAGTTAACTTTACAAAATGAACTGAGGAATGGTGGTTTGATGTGTCCACATTATCCTTGATTGTTAACTTACATGAAAAAAAATCTGTATTGAGTAGTACTTGTTTCTTGTGCAACGTTTCATGTTTGTTGCCTGACATTAGCTCAGCTTGATAAAGTTTTTCATTCATCTTGTTTTTATTTTTGTGCCATGCTCAGATATCTGTAAACTGTGTGGGTAACAAATGGCAAACTTATTTGACTATCTTTTGTTTTTAGTTTAAAAATCATATGATGTATTAACAATGCTATTTTTTTTTTTTCAGAAAATTAGAATGAAAATCAGAAATTCTATTATTTATTGTTTTTGCAGGTTTAAATCTTTACAAATACCAAGTTCATAGTACATTATATTAACCATAGTACTTGTTATTATCTGCTCTGCATGCTAATAGACTCTCCTCAATTAATGCATAATGTTTATGATACTTATCAGGTATATGATTATTAGAAAGTGTAAGAAGTTCTCATTGACTAAAAGGATGACATCATCTGCACCATGTGTCTTCAGAGCACTCCTCTGATCTCCTGATCCACCTTCTCATTTCCCATTTTCGCAGGGGGTCCACTTTGAACTCCTGGATCTGAATACTGGGTGCACCCCCTCAATCTGACTAATCCTTCACCACATGTGGGATTTTTTTTTTTTTTTTAACCTTATATAGTACTGCTTGAATTTACTGTAACTCTTTCAACCGAACTCTTTATCAGTTTCCACGTGAACTGCAGCCGCAGATTCTTAGAGAAATCATGTCACCATAAAGCAAAGACAATTTGATGCTCAACAGGGACGTAAGGGCATTGTTTAAACTAAAAATTGTCTTTTGTGACTCTGCTAATCCTCTTTCGCCTCACACTGATAAACCATCTGTTGGGGGAATTCAGAGTTGACTTTATAAAGAGTTAAGACAGATCAACTGTATGGAACAATTTTCATAATCCTGTAAATATTACTCTATAATATTCAAAACAACAGGTGTTTTTATGCACACTTGCTCATAAGTGGGTATTTATGGTGTATGGTCTTGATATAAACATTTAATTTATGGATTAAAAACAATGTTTTATACAAACCTATACTGCAGCTGATTGGTTAACATTTTTGTATTTGGCACTGAAAAATGTGAAAACATGAATTTACTTTATGATTAAAATACTGCATAATATACTACACTGAATATTCATTTATAATTATATTCTTGATACACAGGGTCAGTTTTAACCCCGAGTTATCCCCTGCCAGGGTGCCAGTGGGCCAGCAGCCACTGACAGGGTTAAGCTGTTTAGAGTAGGTGAAGAGATTACACAGCTTATTATCCACATCTCTCTCTCCCTGCGCCCCCCCACCACAGCCCACCCTCCCATACACCCCACCCCAGCCTGACTGCATGGGGCCACTGCGAAACCTAATACCATGTCTACAACAAGATAAGGCTTTCCTACGGACGGATTAACAATATGCCCATTGTTTGTTTCCCCCTGCGCAGTCTTGCAAGAGGGCAAATACAGGCAACTCAAGCTCAAAAGCCAAAGGAGTCGGGTTGTCCGACCAGAACTAGCGGAAAGAAAAGACAAAAAGAGAGCAGGAGATCAGTGGAAGAAAAGAGGAGTAAAGAAAAAAGTATAAAGAGGATGTTGAAGAGAGGCACTGACAAAGGAGAGGCAGGCAAACAGAAGCGGAAGAGGACAAGAATTCAGCAGATTGGTCTTATACTGGGCCAAATGCTACATATTTCCTCGGTAACAAGAGACCAGGGAAGAAGGCATGTCAGCAGCCAAATTGCTCCTCAACCCCACTGACAAGAACTGTCAGCAGAGACGGGAGAGAGACTCTTTCTGGCCCTCTCTCATGCCAGGGTTAATCACAAGCAATTACAGACAGGAGCAGCAATCAAAAGGCCGGGATGGTGCGAGGCTAAAGTGTGTGGCCGGGCGGTCTCTGGGCGTCACTCCGCGACTCAAACCTTCAAAGATATTTTAATCCTGGATGATTTTCTTCTTTGCAAACTTGAAAAGCTTATGGTGATGCAACTCTAAAAAGGACATTTTCTTTGCACATTTGTGTGTATGGGTCTGTGTGTGTGTTTGTGCGGGTGGGGGTAGAAGGGTAGTAGGATTACGTGGGAGGGGATTCAGAGGTGATGAGGCTTTAAATCGAAGGGGTCCCCAAAATACCCTGGGGTCCTAAGCACCTGGTGTCAGATCATGTCAGAGGGCACCAGGCCAAAAATTCCAAGTTGAGCCACGAACGTGAGCAAGTGATGAAAATGAAATGTTGCAAATGGATGCTGAAAAAAGTTTCCCAATGAAATAAAAGTTGTTGTTTTTTTAACAATGTTGTAAAATAAAGATTTATGGCAACATTAGAATAACAATTCAAAGTGGCATCTGCTGTGAATTTTACTATTATAAATATACAACATGCAAATTGCTGGAGGGTTTCTTTATAATTAGGGTAAAACTGAACAAAGCTCTGTTTTATTAACTAAAATATGCTTCACATTCCTTTATTTTGTGGATGTTTCAACCTCACCAAAATATCTTGTGTGGAAAATATATGATGAAGAAGAAATTTTGCTCATAATGTTTTTATTTAGCACAGACTGGTGTGACACTGTTTTATTTTATTATTTATTTATTTATTTATTTATTTTTAATATCATCTTCAGTTTGTGAAAGTATTAAAAGTTATTGGAAATATTTATTTCACCAAGCATCTCTGCTTCAAAGCCCATATCTGTTCTCATTGCAGACCATTTGTATTCACGTGGTGACAGTTGACAGCTGTTTTTCCTTTAATAAGATTAGGATAAAGAAATTACTTGTGCACTCTTTAATCTGCTATTTAACAGAGGGGGCCACCTGGGGCCAGCCTTATCCCATCCACTTTGAATGGCTAATCAAAGAGGGTTTGATTCACACTGGGACAGAGGCTGCACTTTTCTGCACAAAAAAACCTGAGCCTCTTCAAGATAATAAAGCCATAGGTCCCGAGATAGAAGGAGAATGTTTCTATTCCGTAGTAAATGGAAATGTTTATCGTTGGCTGTAAATTATTTTTTTGCACGACTGAATGAACTTCATGAATCATTTTGTAATCAGCTTTTACAACATCTTTAAACAATATCAGTGTGTCACAAGATACGTTTAATCAGAAACTACACTACCATGGTTTGAATTAATTGATTTCATCATATTATTGTTCAGTAATGGAAGAGCGAATCTTACTCAAATTAGTCTATATATAAACTTTTGCTTCTTTACAGTCAATCATATAAGCGTTACTCCTTGATGCATGTTTAGCCTGACTAGTACCATATTTTTCAGATTATAAGGCGCACTTAAAATCCTTTAATTTTCTCAAAATCGACAGTGAGCCTTATGCATTAATTCTGGTTGTGCTTACTGACCTCGAACTGATTTTATGTGGTGCAAGTGAACAATGTTGGGTTATTGTGAATGAGATGAATAAAGTTTGACTTATCTGACTGTTTTGTTTTGCTTAATGTGCCTTATAATCCTGTGCTCCTTACAGTCTGAAAAATACGGTATTCTGCTGTCACCCTCATTTGCTCTGAGCAAGGGTTTCAACACGTTGGTTAATGTGGTTTGTGGAGTTGTATCGGGCTGGTTGGGTGAAATCATGGCACAGCTGCACAAGTGAGCCTTTTACTGGACAAATCCATCAAACAGCCCCAGGCTTGGGACACTGCCCAGAAAGCACAGTTTGGACAGAATCTCACCTTACACAGGCTGAAAGGGGCCTGTATCACTGCTCAATGCTCACCCCAGTACATCCTTTCCCTTCTCCTGCTCGTTCTCCTCACATCACCTCCACCCTGATTCGTTTGCGTGTTTCTAGTCCCATCCATGTTCCTCTGTCCTTCTCCTGGCTGTTTTCTGCCGTTCTCCTTTTCTTTGCATGGCCGGCTACCCCTTGCACACCCTCCAACGTAACATTGCTATCAGCAGGCTGTGATCTAAGAAGACATGTCACATCATCTCATGCTATTGGCTGTGTGCTTCTCAAATCAGTTGTGACAGTTTCCTATTACATTGTTTACCTGCCTGAAAGAGGAAGCAGCCGTATTCAAATCTCCTCGATCTGGAGCCACCACAAGTCAACGTATAGCTTCTTTCGGCCGATTCGTTGGGCTGTTTATAATGTCTAATGTTATTTCAGTTAGGGTTGCTTTGAGAATTAGGACCATCTGGATAAAGTTTTCATGGATATTGACATGTTTATGACAAGGAATAAACAAGAGCTAACTTAAAAAATATATATCCCAAATCAGAACCTCTTTGGTGGAATCTAGCTTTGGTTAGAAACGTTGAACATGTTTTGGTTTGAGTGAAGTTTTGATCCATCAAATACTTAAAAAATACAGATAAAAAGAATTGCTGCGTCGCATATATAACAAATGTGTCTCCCAAAATGACATGTTCATCAGTAAAACCTTGTCCCGACTTCCTGGCATTTTATAGCTGTTTAATGTTTGTTGATTAGGAAAACCCGGTTTTAGCTAAAACTAAAGCGAAAGCAGAATCCCTTCACTGATTCAGCAGCTCAGTGCGAAGGCTTGTTGGTCATGGGAACCCCCTTTTGTCCCTGCTTCTTATCTCTGCACTCGGGTCATCAGGTCAGAGAGATTAGATTGTGAGGAACATGACAGAACTTGGCGAGTGAGTGAAACAGTTTCCTTAAAGCAGTCTGCCGCATCCTCGCCCATCTCAGCTCCTTCTCAATTCACTTGTTTTAAGCCTTTAAATGCTTCGTCATTGAGTACACGTTCAGGTTTCCACATCTCCAAATCTCAGAAACATCCTCTTCCCAGCATCTTATATCAGTAGAAAAGCCATTCAGGTGCATTATAAGTGACACCTAAATTCTATTAAAAAAGGGACAAGCAAATAACCTTTGTGTTTCGTATACTGTATTTACAATAAATTGAAACAGAATGGCTCGTTTTTAGTTGAACTAAAGTTCATTCATGACTCCATGGACTAACACAGCCTATTCTTCTTCAGTCTGTGAGAGCACAATTCTGAAAGCTCATTTTGTTCTCTTGAATATTTATTCAATTATTTTGCTTTTTAAGTCTCTGCATATTAACAATGCAGGTGGAGAATTTTTCTCCTTGGCTGCCAGTGACCTGCCGGGGGGCAACATGTTTGCAGAAACCTCCAGAGCCGGGCAATTAGTTAATTGAAAAGTTATGTACTTGGCATGAATAATTGAATACAGGGTGTATGGAATTAGCACAGAGGCACAAATGAATCCTTCTCAGACGTAAGAGTGAAAACCAGAGGCATCATTGTTTGTCTACCTCTTTTCATTCCCGTCACAAATTGCTTTGTAAGCATCCAGTAAAATATGCCAAAAATTTCGCTCCAAACTTGAAGTATAAAATTTGTAAGAATGCATTTGTCAGCACCTTTTTGGTTAAACTCTATACTTGGTAATTCTTCTGCAAAAGGAGAGTTTTACAAAACATACCTCCAGGAAAGAACAGCTGTTAATGATAACTCAATTTGTTACACACTGCAGAAATGTGTTATTTTTAAAGCATATCTCTTGATCGAAAGACAGCAGTGATGTTGAATTTGTCACTTTCATATGTAAACAGAACCATGCAGACTAAACAAGCAGGACTTGTCAGAACCATTTTCATGCATACAATACATATGGTTCATATTAGGAAAAAATCCAAATTAAATGGTCTGACTGCTTCATTCCTAGACTCAAGCATCTTACAGCAGATTTTACAGATTGTAACAAGTGAATCCAAACGCCTTTAGAATATTAATTACAAATCATGCACTTACTGTGATGTTTTGAGATATGTTTTTACAATTCATAAGATTAAAAAAAAAATTGAATAATGACAATCATCCTAAAAAACATTGTTTTACTTCCAAGGTTTTGCAACATTTATTTTTTAACCCTTGACACTTAGTGTCTACTTGGTACTGGAGACAAAACTATTTAAACAAACAAACAGAAACCAAATTATTTTAATTCATAATTAGACCAAAGCCAGAATTGTCTCAAAACTGACACTACACATGCCATTTTGCCTTCAGTTACACAAAGTGGGTCAAATTA